>LNAC01000305.1:1271018-1303759 GCA_002007465.1 Ailurus styani | reverse complement strand
AGGGGGGGAGGGAGGGAGGGAGAGAGAGAGAGAACACCTATGTGACAGGCATCACATCTATCTTCTCATTCCCCACCAATGGGTCCACCATTGTCCAGGACTTGAAACAACTTTCAGAAGGTTGCCTTGAAACAACAGGCAGAAGGTTCGGGCTGCTTCCCCACTTCCACCTTAGGAGGCTTTAAATCAAGTCATCCCCTGTAACCTGAGATGGAGAAACCCAGCTGTATTTGCTGGGAAACCTCACTTTCTATCTTGGACCTCCTCCACTTTGATTCATTCTCAGAACACAGTGTCCGGGGCACCTGGGTGTCACAGTCGGTGGGGTGTCTGCCTTCAGCTCAGGTCATGATCCCAGAGTCCCAGGATGGAGCCCTGCATCGGGCTCCCCACTCAGCCAGGAGTCTGCGTCTCCTTCTGCCCCTCCCCCCGCTCATGCTCTCGCGCTCTCGCGCTCTCTCTCTCTCTCTCTCTCTCTCTCCAGTAAATAAAATCTTATAGAAAGAGAGCGCGCACTCAGTGTTCCTCGAGTGGCCCTGCCCACAGACAGAGGTTTCTCCTCAACTGCGCCCCAGCCCGTAGTGGCCTCGAGAATTCCATCTTGGTCTTCGTGCCCTGGACCCAGTGCCCCTCCATCATGGTGCCTGCTGTGCTTCACTCGCACACCCATAACCGACCCCCCAGATGGCAAGCAGTCACCCACCTGGCTGCGTCAGACCTTTGAGCTAGGATGTGACTTAGCCCCCAGGGTCTCGGCCCTGTATCAGAGCCCTCTCCCACCTGTTGGGGCCCAGCTCCCCGCCCCACACCACGTTCAGGCCACAGGACTCCGCTTCAGAATGACCCCCCGCTAGAGCTCAGGGTGTGGAGTTACCAACCAGCGTCACCGAGTTGTCCACAGAATGACTGAAGTGGAGGACGGACTGATGCTGTTCCAGACAGGCAGAGCGAAGGGAAAATTCTCTGAGGCTTACAGAGGTGCTGGACGTATTTCGGGGCAGATGTGGGGGAGGGCATGGTAAAGGCCAGACAAAGCTTTCAAGCCCTGGGCGTGTTCGAGCCCCGGCTCTGCGCGCCACCCCCCCACACCCCCAGACCCCCGCACCCATCTGCCCGCCGGCGCAGGCACACGTCAGCCTGTGTTACAGCACGGCTGCTGGTTTCTCTGCCTCGCACAGTCTTCCTTGCCTGTCTTTCTCTCCATCTCCCTTTCGCAGTGCCTTCCCCTGTCCGGCGCCTGTCTCTCCACCCCCTTCCCCCTCGGTGCCTGCCTCTCGCTCGCTCTACTTTCTCCACTCCCCTTTCGCCCTTGGGCTCACCCTGCCTTGCTGTAACTGGCCGCAGCTTTCTCTCGGTCCCCAGAGCGCGGGCATCGTTCCCGGCTCGACGTACCCAAACCAAACGGGAGAGCGCACGCGGGCCCGGGGCCAGCCCTTTCCCTCTTCCAGGGCCCGACGATCGGCCCCACGGCCCGGAGCTGGCCGAGCTTCGCGCCCACCCGGCCGGAGGGAGCCGGAGGCCCTGGCGGAGCAGCGCCTCTGCCCCGTCGGGGGGCACGCGGTGACGCCGACAGCTCAGAGGGACACCTACACGCCCTCTTTCCAGGTGGGGGTTCCAAACCTCACTCAACACCAGCCCCCTTCGCTGCTGTCCCGCCTGCCCCGGGACAGCTGGCTTCACCCTGGCCCACTGCGCCGTGGGCTTCCCTGGAGGGGGCCTCGTTTCCGCCCGCCTCGCCTTTCTCACGTAATTCACAATGGCCGTGAGTTACCCTGCAGGAAGACCAGAACGCTATGAAATCAGGTCAAAGAGCGTGTTGAGCGTCGCCGTCTTTGGACCCACCTGTCCCAGTCCGTGACAGCTCCTGACTCGGCGAGCAGCGGGCAAACGCGGGCTTCTCCCCTGAGGAAAGCCGTTCCACGCAGAAGCGGGCTTGCTTCTCTCGTGGGCCTAGAAGGAAGAATCGGAGGTTTGTGACCAACACATTAGAAACATTTTAAAGCAATAGGAGTCAGCAGGTGCTTGTCGCCTGCCGGGCAGTCAGTCGCTTGGTTACTCTGCTGCTTCCCAAGAGGCCGCTCCGTCGCGCGCGGGAGGGCAGTTAAGCAGTTGCCCCGCGCCCGATGAAACCTCAAAATCCTGTCAGTTTTGCAGGCGACGTCGAGAATATCAAGGGTGACCTGCACACAAGCAGCCTTACCGTTGTCTCTCAAGTCAGTTCGGAAGAGTGGCGCAGGGTCTGTGGCACCGGCCGACACTCTCCACCACCCTTCGTCATCACGTCACAAAACCAAAATGCCCAGTCCCGTCCGCGCCGCCGCTGTCTAGTCCACTATCCCGCAAGCAGCACGACGACGGGGGATCGGGGCGGGGAAGGACATCGCCCTGAGTGACCTATTATTATGTGCAGGTTACATTTTACGGGGAGATTAAATGAACTCTGTCAGAGCTCCGGGGCCGGGAGAAAAAGAAACTGCCTCATGGTTCAGTTCTGTGAGCTGGAGAGACTGCGCGTGGCGAGAGAGAGACCAGTGTTTGTGCAAACAAGGCGTGGGCTTCCAGCCTGAAAGATGCATTTGTTACACCAAAGCTCGAAATAGGAAATACGTGTGGGCAGATACAACGGAGCTGAAAGGGGAGAAAACTAATTACTACCACTGCGTGTGTGTGTTGGGGTATTTATACAATGTGTTAAACTTCCTCTGCTGGGAAAATGGTTGTCATATCAGTACGAACGAAACTTTACCCTAAAAGGTGGTATTCTAAGCTCAGGGGGATTTTGTGATTGAAATGATCTGCACCTTCCTCTCCTCTTCATGTGCCTTTTAAAGAATCGTGTCTTCAGAGTATCATCTTCTCTTGCTTGTTCGTTTTATTCTCTCAGTAAGCGTGCCTTTTATTTTTCTCTGTCGGGCAGATGGCAGGCATCGGTATTAACTAAAGAAGGAGAGGGGAATGAACACCGCCCAGAGTCACAGTTGTTTGGGCTAACAACAGCGTAACCAAGAAGTCTGTCAAAGGTCGGAGACTCATGGAGACCTTCATGTGGATGGCACAAGAGACCCTAAAACAAGCGTTCTAAACTATGGAGAAAGAGACGGAGTGGCCTCATCCTATGGGGAAAGGAGTCAAGTCAAATTCTGATGGACGATCGTGTTTTCTTAACTGTGAAAAGAGACGCACACATTCAAACCAACCCCAACCCCATCCAGTTCTGATACTCACACACCATTAGAACCTTGATGCATTCCTCTGGTCCCTACGTGTGAAGCAATTTGCCATTAACAAGGCATTATGTTGGGTGTTGCAGAAGATTCGATTATGGACAATACATAGCTAAATCCTGAAAAAAACTTTTCTACCAAGCCTCCGATAAAACCCTTCCCCGAGCACTATGAGGGCCTTGTTCTCTAGAGCACGGAGACTATCAACATTTCTCCCCGCCTGTGGGTCTCGTGTCTGAACTAGGAGCAGAACCACTGTGTTTGGAAACTCGACTTCATGTCGCGAGGAAGAGGGGTCAGTAGCTCTGGGATAAACCTGCCGCTGAGCCCTGGGAGGTGCAGGCTGGGCGTCCTCAACATACGTTTGAACAGGTGACCAGTAAAAACCAGATTTGTGAGCTCTTCTTCTGTAGCCGAGTCACAGACACACTGAATAATTTGTTGCGATTGGTTTTTTTTTCCTTTTGGATTTTCCAGTACATAATGTATCATGAACAATATAACAAATGGGGATTGGAAAGAGAAGTATCAGAAAATCTTCCCCCAACCATTGTGGAAACGATGCCGCTGATGTGCATTTTGGCGGGGAGGGGACTGAATCCTTTTAGGGAATTGCTGAAATGTTGTACTAAACGCTCGAGAGAGAATGCAGTTGTATTTCACATTGCCTGTATCGCAATCACCAGTGGAAACTGTGCAGTGTGAACATACCCACGTACCCCTCCCACTCACCCAGTCTGATTTAGGAGGTCTGGGGCCGGAGAATCCGTGCGTTCCACACACTCCCCAGGTGACCCGGGACGTGTTCTTCCACCAGCTTGACAGAAACACTGGCACTGGATGGAACACTCAGATTCTGCCCATTTTGGGGGCTTAATTGTATGAAAGTTCCCTTAACAGTGAAAGCACTTCCTGTTGAAACCCACTGGGAGAGAATGGTTGTGAACCCTGAAAGGTGATCTATATAAAGCACCTATGTCAAAATGGATTTCTACTGTGTGCTTAACCACAATTACTTTTCTTACCTCCGCTCCAGTGGGAGGGTAGAGGTTCTGGGGGTACAGATAAAGCTCATGGGCAGCTTGGAAACTCTCATTCCATACAACAGTAGAAACACCAGGGGTCTAGAGTCTCACCTCACAATGTTAAGCGTAAGAAGGGTAGACATGCAGTGGAATGGAGCTTCTAACTTAGTAAGGCCGACAGAGAGGATCAAGACACACAGAGGATGAAGAGGAAAAGCTTCAAAAGCAAGACACTCTAGTGGCCTTTTATGAAATTCTGGGTGGCCCATCATGCTCATTTAAAGGCCCTTAAGGAGGGTAACCATAAGCTGTGTGGAGATCATGAAGCCTCTAGATGACTACACATGTAGACCATCATGAACTCCAGAAAGATCTTGTGAATCAGCCCTGATACGTGCCTTTATTCTTCTTTAGTATTAGTCATACTTAATTAGTAGTTAACTTCCCAGAATACTTCTAGAAAAAAAAAAGTCTATATGTGTTAAGTTCAAGTCAATAATTGGTTTCCAGATGAATACTAATGAAAAAAAAAATCACAAAGTGGAGCTCTATGAAGGAAGCCATTGACTTGAAGTTCACCTTTGAAACTACCACATTCTAGAATGAAAGTCTGCAGTTTGATATGTGAAGAAACTAATACATGAACATTATACATATGCTTTTATGGTTTTAACACTGGTCCAACCCCACCAAATCACTTTATAATTAATTTTCTCATTTTGGCATTAAAATTGTTGATGTTATAAATATATCTTTTCCGTGAACTTACATTATTTCTAAAATTTCAGAATATGCTTTTCAGCTGCTTCTAGCTATCAATTTGGAATAGGCATACCATTTACAATGAGATATTTCCTTACATTCTGGAGCAGAATGGCAATTTTCATGTCATACAAATTTCCACAGAAGAATAAAAGACTTAATTCTCTATTTCATTTTAAAGTATACAGTGGAACAGGTGAAGAACCTGGAGTCTACAGGTGATAAGAGACATTTCATAATACCAGGTGGGCTGCTAGTCTGATTCATCTTTGGACTTTCAGTCCATTCTTTCATTTTTTTAATGCTTTATCCAGATATAATTTACATAACATATAGTTCACCCATTTAAAGTGCACAAATCAGTAATTTTTAGTACAGAACTGTGCAGGCATCACCAGACTCTAGTTTTAGAACATATTTATCACCTTCCCCCAAAAAACACACACCCATCAGCAGTCTCTCTTTGTTATCTCTCCAAACCTCCATCTATTTTGACAACTCTCCATCTATTTTCTCTTTCCATGGATTCACCTATTCTGGACATTTCATATAAATACAACTATACATCTTTTTTCCCCCTGACTTTACTCTGAGCATAATATTAGATTGTAGCATGTATCACAACCTCATTGCTTATTGTTTTTTATCAAATGAGTCTATCACATTTATCCATTTATTTTTGAACATTTGAGTTGTTTGCATTTTTTGGCTTTGGGAATATGCCGTTATGAACAGCAGTGTACAAATTTTTGTCTGGATATATGTATTTGCCTCTCAAGCATATAGCTAGGAGTGAATTTGATGAGTCATAGGACAGCTCTATGTTTACCACTGCACGGGAGGGCCAAACCTTTATTTCTAAAGTGGTTGCATCATTTATATTCCACCATCAATGTAGAAGAGTTCCAATTCCTCCACCTTTTTGCCAACACTTGTTATTATCTTTTCTATTATAAACATTCTATTGAGTGTGAAGTGTTATTTCATTGTGGTTTTGATTTGCATTTCCCTAGTGACTAATGATATTGCACATCTTTTCATGTGAGTCTTGGTTGTTTCTGCATCTCCTTTGGAGACAATATGTATTGAGACCCTTTGCCCATTTTTTAAAGGGGTTGTCTTTCTATTGTTGGATTGTCACAGCTCTTTATATATTCTGGATACAAGTCCTTTACAAATATATTTGCAAATATTTTCTTGTATTCTGTGTCTGTAATTCTACTTTCTTGATAGTATCTCTTGATACACAGAAGTTTTTAACTTTGATGAAGTCCAATCTATGTAGTTGTTATTTTGTTGCTCATCAAGGAAACCACTGCTTAACCCAAGGATATGACGATTTAAACCTACATTTTCTTCTGAGAATTCTATACTTTAGCTTCTAAGTTTAGGTCTGTGATCCACTGCAGTTGTTGTGGATGGTGTGAGGGAGTGGCCCAACTTCACTTCATGGATATTCAGTTGTCCCAGCACTATTGAAAAGACTCATCTTTCCCCACTTTATTGTCTTGACACCCTTGTCAAAAACCAGTTGACTGTGAATGTAAGGGTTTATTTATGGATTCTCAATGCCATTCTATAAATGACAGTTTTTCTATCAATACCACATTGTCTTGGTTCCTGTTCCTTTGTAATAAGTTTTGAAATTGGAAAATGCGAGTCCTCCAACTTGATTCTCCTCTCACCTCACGATTGTTTTGGTTATCTTGGGTCCCTTGTATTCTATGCAAATTTTGGTATCAGCTTATCAGTTTGTGCAAAGAAAAAAAAAGCCAGCTAAAATTTGGATAGAGACTGTGTTGAATTTATAGATCAGTTTGGAGCGTACTGCCATTTTAACAATATTGAGGATTTCAATTCATAATCATGGAGTAACTCTCCATTTGATTTTTTTCCTATTTCTTTCCATAATGTTTATAAATTTCAGGATATAAGCTTTGCACTTTTTTATGGTTCAAGTTGTTCTTATTTTGTTCTTTCGGATATTGTAATTGAAATTATTTTCTTAACTTCATTTATAGATATTTCATTTATAATGTATAGAAATATAATGTATATTGCTCTTGTGTCCTGTAACCTTGCTAAACTCTTATTAGTTCTTTTCTTAAAGATTTTATTTACTTGAGAGAGAGCTAGAGAGAGCAGGAGTCAGGGAGGAACAGAGAAAGAGGGAGAAGCAGACACCCTGCAGGGCGGGGAGCTCAGGGAGGGACTCAATCTCAGGACCCTGAGATCACAACCTGAGCCAAAGGCAGATGCTTAACTGACTGAGCCAACCAGGTGCCCTGATATATAATTCTCTATGTTGCTAGGTTTGGTCTGCTAACATTTTGTTGAGGAATTTTTCATCTATGTTCATCAGAGATGTTGGCCTCTCATTTTCTTACTACGTCTTTGTCTGATTTTGGTATCAGGGTAATACTGGCCTCAAAGAATTTGTTGGGAAGCGTTCACTCCTCTTCAATTTCTTTGAAGAGTTGGTACAGAGTAATATGCATTCTTCTTTAAATGTTTGGTAGAGTTCACCAATTAAGCCACCCAAGTCTGTGGAAATGTTTGCCTAAATTATCTTCCCACATCCAAAAATCTGCAGAATTAATAACAATTAGCTAGAGGCATACCTTTTAGTTTGACAAGATATCCATGAGGTGCTGTTGAACTAGAAAAGCATAATGGAGAAAACTATGTACTATGTGACTGCCTTTCTGGACACAATTATATAATTTTAATATCTGCATGTTATATATACATGCATACACCTATTCACTTTTATTTCAAATATATTAACATCACTTTGATTCCAAATATATAAATATAATATTCAAAATATTATTACACAAATATCTTCCCTCACTGGAGCTCTATTTCTTTTTTTTTTTTTTTTTTTTTTTTTTTTTTTTTTTAAATTTTTTTTTTTTTTTTTTTTTTTTTTTTTTAAAGATTTTATTTATTTATTTCACAGCGGGAGAGAGATCACAAGGAGGCAGAGAGGCAGGCAGAGAGAGAGAGGGGGAAGCAGGCTCCCTGCGGAGCAGAGAGCCCGATGCGGGCCTCGATCCCAGGACCCTGAGATCATGACCTGGGCCGAAAGCAGAGGCTTTAACCCACTGAGCCACCCAGGCGCCCTGGAGCTCTATTTCTACAGAATAAATTCCCAAGATTGGTATTGCTGGATTGCAGATTAGGTGTTTTTCTAGGTTTAACAAATGTTGTCAGGTTATTCATAATAGAAGTTAACAAGTCTCATTTCCATGAGTAATTTATGAGTACCCATTTTCCTGTATCCCTGACAACAATAGCTGTTTTTACATTTTAAAAAAATTACCATTCATATGTATAAATTATTACTTGATTGTTAGTTTAATTTGCATACCTCTGATTCTGACTTTGGACATGTTTAAATGTTTGCGAACCATTCTGATTTGTTCTCTTGTGTGTTATTTATTCACACCCTCACACGTTTCTTCCTTGGAGTTTTTCTTTGTCAATATGTATGGTTACTTTAGATATTATAATATAACCCCAGTGTTGTATGCAATATAGAGACATTTGGGAAGTACTGTTTTGATATTAACTTTGCATACACTATATTGCACTATAAAATTTCCTTTCAATTTTTACCTGAATTAGTATGACCATATTTTTTCTTTTTTCTTTTTTTTTTTTTAAAGATGAGAGAGAAAGAGAGAGAGTGCACGCGAGCATGAGCAGGAGGGGCAGAGGGAGAAAGAATCTCAAGCCAACTCTACAGCAACATGGAGCCCAACACAGGCTCCATCTCAGGATCCAGAGATCACGAGCTGAGCCAAAACCAAGAGTCAGATGCTTAGCCAACTGTGCCATCCAGGTGCCCTAACCATATTTTCTAAAAAAGTTTCTGGGTTCTCAGATTTGGTCAAGAAGTGTCCCCACTGCTTATATTTTATATGTTTATTGGTTTTTACATAGGATTTTATTTTTACTTTTAAGAATTTAAGGTATATATTTTTGTATATGGTCTTGGATGTTTCTTTTCTTACAGATGGATAGCCAGTTTTGCCAATGCCATATTGAAATAATCCGTTCTTTTCCCAGGTCTTGAAAGGAACCCCTGCCACCTTTGCTGCTTCTCGTAGCTGTTAGTCTTTGGTGTATCACTGGTTCTATTTGTTGGCATTTTATATAACACTTGTGCTTATAGATTCATGAGTGAAAGTACTCTGTATTTTTTATACTACCTTCGTCAGATTTTGGTGGTTTTCTGACTGCATGTAAAACTGGTTCGTTCCCCATTTTTTCCTATGGTTGGAACTAGCTAGTATAACATTTGAGTTGGCTATTTTATGAATGATGGATGAAAGTCAACTTTGTACTGTCTTTTTGCCTTTTTCAGTGATAAATTTTAATTACCTAATATCATTTAGAGTTAATACAGTATTCTTTTTTTTTTCCTTCCAGAGTCAATTTTGGCCATTTCTATTTTTCTAAGAAATCCTGTATTTATTTCCTTGAAGTTTTCCAACTGATTTCATAAGATTGTATGTATGATTTCTTTCATTCTTTTAATCTCCTGTTTGCAGTCAGGTCTTCTTCAGAATTCTTCCTATTTCTTTCTCTCCATCTCTGTCTTTCTCTCTCCTTAACAAAACTCCTTATCTATTTTATTGGTCTTTTAAGGAAACAGATTTTGGCTTTCATTGTCATTGCTACTTCTAAAATTTTATTAAGTATAGACTTTATTAATTCCTCCTTCCTCTTGTTTCTTTTTTTCTGGCTTATTGAATATCACATTACTTAATTTGTTCTTATTCTTTGGTTCTGAAATGAATGCCCTTTAAAATTTATGAGTTTAATTTGTGGCTCTACATTTTCCCCTAAGTACAGTTTTGTGTTAACTTCTGTAGGTTTTGGTATGTGACACTTTACCTCGTTACTTGCTTCCTAGGTTCAAAATTCAATTATCTAGTCCTCTTTTAAATTTTCAAGTAATTTTGCTTTTTTTTTTTTTTTTTGCTAATTGCTTCTAATTTTATTGGGTTGTGATTAGGAAATGTGACCTATATAATCTATTCTCTTTCATTTTATTTTTTTGAGAACAAGTATATGATTCCATATATTAATGATGCTCATAGATTGGCATAGTAATTTGGGGGAAGAATTTTTCAATATCCAATAATGTTGTTAGATGTGACAGCCTATTTATTCCACTTGTAAATTTATATGAAATTCACACACACACATATCCACATAAGGAGAGAGTGTCTATGTGGATCTATATGCTTATATACACACATGGATGGATGCATACACATTAGAGGAGAGGATGTATTTATATATGCATATATGTGTGCACCTCTGTATATGTGTGTAATACATATATATATGTATGTGTTATATATATCTATAATTTTTTCTAAAAATTAGAATCGACCTTATTAACCTACAGGTAATTGTTCTTTATAGTGGATTGAATAAATTGTGGTTAACTCACAAATAGTGGATTGCTATACAAAAACAACAAAGAATTAAAAGGGAAAACTTTAACATGGAGTGTAAATAGGTATAAATTGATATGCATAGCATGGAAGTATTTATTTACACTGTACATTTTCTTACCACTACATATGTGTGGAAATATCCACATGTCTCCACCTAGAAAAATGTGCATGAAAAAGTTACAAATCAACATCCAACTTGGTCACCACTGGGGAGTGAGCCACAGGTACAGGACTGTGTGGTAGGGTTCTAGCCATACTGTATTGTTTATTCCTTAAAAGAAAATTGAAGCAAATATAATGAAATGACAACATCTGTTTAATCTTTGTCTCTGTTTTTATCTCTCCTACACAAAACTCCTCTGATCTATTTTATTGGGTGTCTGATTCTTGCCTATTTCCTCTCGTACTTTATTAGACGGAGAAGTTTTTAGGTTGTTCACTGCTGTTCCTCAGTATGAAGCACAGTGATGAGGAGGAGCTTGATTTGAAATGGTTAAGTCAGGAAGTGAAGCTCAAGTCATACTAGAGCCAGTAGAAAGAAATGACGTTTGTTAAGCCTAGATAATACAAAACTTAAGACTGGGATTACTCTTTTTAAATTATTCCAGTGATATTTTCCTAAGAGAAAGAACTGGACTTGTTCTGTGTAGGTAGGAGGCTAACAGAGAAACGATGGATAGGACCTGAAAGGGCGAAGGAGAGTTACAGCAGATCTGTCCAATGGCCAGAAGGGTCTGGAACGGAGACAGAGTGCTCAGAACCCATCTTCTTGTCCGAAAATCTTCCAACAAAAACAAAGGAGCCCTGTTTACGGAATGTTTAGCAGGGATCCCTAATGCTAATGAATATCATTTATTAAGGACTCACCGTATTTTAAGCATTTTGTATTAATTGTTAAATTCTCATAACAATCCTCTGAAGTTGTGGCAGTTTGTCAAAATAATTGCTATGATGCTTACAAAGCACATGCCATAGTGCCTGGTACCTGATCATCTCCCAGGGAATTACTAGCTATTAGTTCTCTTAACAAGCTTGATTAGGACTCCATTTCTTACAAAAAAATGTGTGAGTCAATTGAGAGGTTATCACCCAGAGAACAGACTCGGGCTCTTAACACATTTGCAAATCATGGTCTGTTACTTGATCCAAGTCACTCTTACATGAGGCAGTGAGAAATGGAATAAGGACGTGAGGACAGAATGGAAGTGACTGGACCAAGTGCACATACCATTGAATGGAAATGGTCAGATTTGGGTGTTGGAGCAAGGGTACTGCACTTAGAAGTCTGCAAGTTCATAATAGAAATGTCTGGCTTTGTGTCCCTAAGCAAGTCTCCACCTCCCTATCCTAGGTCCTTTTTGTCTCCAAACTGTATAGCCTGTTTAGTTCCCACATGGGGTCAGTGTGGGTGAGTTCTCAGAAAACAGATGAACCAGCATGGACAGGGAAGACAGTGCATTCCTTCATTTAACCCTGTTCCAAAGGTGCTGGGATGTTTCACCACCAGCACTCTCTGCAGATGTTTGCAGACTGCATCCTGGGTGGCAGCCTCTTTCCAATGACAGGCATGGTTTTGAGCTTTCAAACCCTGAGAATGATTTGGGTGGATAATGTCAACTGATTATGAATTTCTGGTGTGTGGCCCATAGCTATTGGTGATGAATCAGGCTGCTACACAAGGGGACTTTTGATCAAGAGCACATTTCCGCATAATGAGAAGTAAAGTAGTGCAGATTAATGGTGTCAGCATTTTAATGGGACCTGGGGAAAAGGCTGGGTGATGGATTCTTTTTACGGAGAGCAGCCCCGTCTTATACCTCCCAGATTTGCATCAAGGAGAGCCCAAAGGGAGCCATTGAAAGGTCATTGCATCTCTCTTTGACAGGTGTTGGCACAAGAGTTTCCTCGTCGTGTCCACCTCCTCTTTGTTGCTGACCTTTCCTCCACTGAGTCTGACACTCTGAGCAAGCCATGGAAAATTGTCCAGAGTTGGGGATGTCTGAAGCACCATCATTAAACAACTTACAAAATAAGCATGTAGTCATCAGGTAGTGTTGAGTTCACTAACGTGGCCCTTGCCAGGCAAGGAAGACTTCAAGGGTGGCCCATCTTTATGTCTGGGTGAGACCTGTCCTCTACATGACCTTTATGGCTGACTTGTCCTCTACATGACCTTTGCTGCAGACCTGGAGGAGGAAGGCCTACTAGGATAGACACATAAACACAGCCTGTCAAGAGCAGCCAGGGCCGAGGTCAAGGCCAAGGCATTCCAACAAGTTTGGGCTATTGCTATGAAAACCAGGTAGCATCTGTTAAGTATCTACTGGATGCCTGGAGGATATACATGTTTTGCATTTAACATGTCAGTTAATAATGCCCCTGCAATGAAGGTTTTAGTATTCCCATTTTGTGGCTGAGGACCTTGAGCTTCTGGGAGTTTGTTTGCCTCTTTTGAAATTGCTAAGTTAGTAACAGTAGAATAATCATGATTATAATCATGATCATAATTGCTAACATTTATGTAGCTCTCACTATGAGCTGAGCAATCTTCTAAGAGCTTTCTATATATCAGTTTGAGTATCAAAATAATGCCACAAGATTGAACACTGTATTTTTACATTTTACAAAGGAGGAAACTGAGGCACAGTAAGGTTCTGGAACCTGCCCAGAGTCACACAGTAAGTTACAGAGGTAGGATCTGAACCCTAGCATGTGGTATTCACCGTTCGGCCTTCAGTGCCACACTGCAAATGCCATCGGGCTGTGCAAGCTGGAGCACAGTTCTCTCTCTCCGGTCCCCATGGCTTCCTCACCTAACACCACCTCTGCCTTCAAACTACTCAGGATTACACACTCATAAATATTTATTAAATGTCACTGACCCTTACCACTGTGTTAGGTCTCTGTTATTTGTCTGCATATCCCTGTATTCTTCCCTTACTTGAACACTCAGCAGCCTTTACTGTGGTTTCTTACAGAACATTTGTCTTCCCTCATAGACTGGAGCCTGCAGGAGAATAGGTGCTGGGCTTCCCTTGTTTAGGATGACATGCTTGACGTCCAGGACTGTGTCCATATAAATAAAATCACATTTCTGATTGTTACCACATTTCACAAGTATTTGTGGATGTAATACCAGCAGTTTAGAAGGTGTATTTGGGATGGTCTAAGACAAAATATCAACTATTTGTCAAAGCTAAAATTCCCACTGGGTGGCTCTGGGGGGGCAGGTGGCACCCCCCACACACACACACAAGACCACTGCATTTCTGAGCTGTAGACACTGAGATATAACGAGATGCCCCAGGATAGCCAAATGGAAAAAGAAAATTCCTTCATGCAAGGTCATATGAAATAGCAAATACACTGTGATTTCAAACACAAGCTCTAAATCAAAAGGCTATATGCTTTGACTCAAATTTTCTCCTCTTGACGATTCTAGACACCATGTTTAGTAGTAGATAGCAAATATGGTATATTATTAACAATAGATTTTCTCAGTCATTGAATAAACATTTGCTAATGAATGAACAAATGATTGAATAAATGAATGAATATAAATGAAGGTAAGTCTGCCAAGGTGATCTGTGTAAAAACTGATGCTTTCCTATCATGACATGATGCTCCCTTTTACTGCCAGGGACCCTTTATGTGGACTTACTACAGTTTAAACCCTTTCCTGATGATACCCTCTAACTTTAGGAGGAATATTATGAGCTGCATGTGAGGAAGGGAGAAAGGGAAGCTCAAAGAGGCGAAGAGTCTTTTGTTTTGTTCTTTTGTATATTGCATCACTGTTGCTGCTGCTGCTGTTGTTTTTACTGTTATCATTGAGGCCACACATGCCTCTGTGCACCTGCTATACGCTAAGGGCTACAAGCCCAAAGAAAAATAAGTGCGGAAAGGATTGTAGGGCTGAGCTGTCTATTGAGGGAAAGAGCCCAGGGGCCCAGAGACCAGGACCGATGAAGAGGAACAAGCAGGGTCTGAGGAACAACCAGGGATTCAACATTCCTGACTCTACCCCCAGCAACATGTGGAATAGCCTTAGATCTTCAATGCTGACCTAATTCTCATGGCCACATCTTACTGTGACAGGTTTTCCTTCTCACAATATCCATGACTCTATGATGTTTATAAGTCCAATGTCAGTCCCTTTGCTCCTAACTTGACTTTGGCATCAAAATAATGTTTCATTAGATATGGCTTTGTTTATTCAAAGTTCATTCCTCCTTCACGTCTTAATGATTTATAAGCTTAGACTATTAATCTTCCTACCCAAGTTAAGCCTTTCTCCCACTCTGTTCTTTGATAATTCCAAACTCAGAAGCTTACATTCATTGCCCTCTGTGGGCTTTCTTAAGGCAGTAATTAGCTAGAAAGCCCGTTGTCCATTAGAAATGCTAAAGAAAGTGTTCCCGTATTAGGTGGAACTGTGAACTTGATGCTTTCTGGCAGTATTCTGCCTGCTGAATGTTGCTGAATCAATTTAAATCATTTTGGGAAAGGCACCGAGTTTCTCTCTGCACTGGCCACAAGGGAATAAGGTGTATGGAGGTCACCACCGTCGAGAAGGATGTAGTGACATAGCATAACTGCAAATGAACACATGGAAGAGTTTGAATGAAGCNTTTTGGGAAAGGCACCGAGTTTCTCTCTGCACTGGCCACAAGGGAATAAGGTGTATGGAGGTAACCACCGTCGAGAAGGATGTAGTGACATAGCATAACTGCAAATGAATGAACACATGGAAGAGTTTGAATGAAGCGTTGTCAAAGAAGAAGTAATTCCATCAGGGGAGACACTAGAAAAACTTTTAGAACATTAATATTGAACCAAGTACGGACTAGATTGAGAAAGGGAACAGCATACAAGAAGACAGAAGGGCACCAATTTCTATGTATGTTATGTTGGGAGAACTCTTCCTCTTCTACCAATGTTCTGGCTTCCTTCATTTTCTTGAATACAGCATGTTCTTTTTTCAACACTGAGTCTTCTTAACCACTCTTCCTTCTGGCTGTAACAGTGTTTCCAGTCCAGTTCTGGTCACTGACTAACTTCTACCCATTTCTTTCAATTCCTTGCTTAAATGTTATGTTCTCAAGTTGGCCTGTTCTGACACAGGAGACTCAGTTAAATTCTTACATTTATGCTCTTATCACACTTCTAAAATCCTCTTTGTTAACTTGCATTACACTCAATATACTTGCTTAATGTCTGCCTTCCCCAATCCAGTGTGTTAAATTAATTAAACAGGGAGGCCATGAGACAGCATGCTGAGTCCCTAATCCGTGGAGGACTAACTGAACAAACCAAAATCTAAGCCTGTAAATGCCTCAAAGTCACAAAACTGAAATGCCAAGGACAACCAATCACCAATAGCCAACTAGGCTTTTCACTGCAGCCAGTCATATAATTTCCTGTCTTTGCTTCTGCACTTGCTCTGTGCAAGTCTTAGCCCTGACTCCTGTCAGCAGTGTGCTCCTAACCACTTCCAGTTTGATGCTGCCTGACTTGACCTGGTTTTTGGTTAAAGAAACTCTTAAAATTTCTAATATGCTCCAGTCTATCTTTCAACAAGTGTAAATTCATGAGGGCTGAGACCACGTCTGTCTTGCTCTGCGTGGATTCTCACACTTTCCTCAAGACCTAATAACCTAGTTACCACTTCTCTATACGTATCTCTAAGCAGTGGTGGCCTGGGAGGCTCAGGGCATGGTAGAAAGTCACTAGGAATGAGAACAACAAATTAACAGAGGGAGATAAAATTATAGAGCACTTTGGCTAATATCTTCCACTTAAATATGCTCCCAGACACCTTGGTTTTGAAAAAACCCAACCAAATGTGGAAGAAACACAAACACACCAGATTTTTTTCAAGCTTTGCAGGAACTTCTAAGAAAGGAAGATAAAAGATGGGTAGTTGACAAATACTGACATGATGATGGTTTTATAAAAATTAATCTCCTGGGGAGTAGTGGTAGCAGAAAATGGCAGCAGCCTAAAATATGTGGTAGCCTCTAAATATTCCTGCAAGTGTGAAGCAAGGTATCAACGTCTATAGTCCAAAAGCAGAGAGGGAAAAGTACGATTTTATTTATATCAATGGTGACAGGAAGTAGACATGGCCCTGTGAATCACACTTGAGGAACACAGTACCTTGGCTACTGGTTGGTTGATCAATACATTCATTCATTCATTTGATGAGTGTTAATCAAGCTATAGTTTAGCTAGTGTTACATCGATCATTACACTAGGCTCAGATCTTGCCCTTTCAAAATCTGCCCTACAACAGAGGAAAACGACCATCAAATAAACAAATGAACCAACAATTTAGTCACCACAATGACAAGGAGTGCTACAAAGTGCACAGATTTGAGAGCAGCCTTAGCCTGTAGGCGTGCCTATCAGAAGGCATCTGAGAGGTCTTATGGTTTGGCATTGACTAAGGGAAGTTAGATTTTGATCGTACTTATGAGGCCTCATGGGTCTATTGTATGCCATTTCTCTGAAGCCTGTTCATAAATATTTACTGGGAAATTGGCAGAATCACATGACCCTTTCAACCTGCAATGTCCCTAAACCTGACTACACGCACCCAAACTCAAGTAGTTTTGTTTTTTCTTCTCATCATGTAATAATGAATGATTCTTATTAAAGATTGAGTTGGGTTACTCCAAATTTTAGCTGTGTTTTACTGAATTACGTAGCGGTAAACTGTGCGCTACTGAGGCATTCATGAATGTGAATTTTTAGAGGCATTTCTTAGGACATACACTATATCTAAGTCAAAGACCTATACCGTAACTTTCCACCTGTATTTACAAATATGACCCCTTCCTAGGAAGAGAGTAAAAATTGGGATTCTCGGAAAATGTTCGCTAAAGGTCTGAAAACCCCCAGTATGGACCTTTATTCCCAATCCAAGGGGTAGGTGGCCCCTCCTCTTAGATAAGCTGCCCTCAGGCCAAAAGCAGTATGGGAAAAAAATATGAGAGAGTGATACTTTTTTTTTTTTTAGAGTAAGAGAGTAACATTTTAGTTCCAACATTTTGATTTTTGTTTTAAATTTGTTTCTTCCCAGACCTTTTCTCCCCTTGTGTTGTCTCTTGGTTTAAAAAAAATAAAGAACATAAAGAGCATCAATAATAACAATGAAATGAAACATTAAAAAAAAAAAAAAGACTCCCAACAAACAAAAGTCCAGGACCAGATGGCTTCACAAGTGAATTCTACCAAAAATTTAAAGAAGAGTTAATACCTACTCTCTTCAAACTATTCCAAAAAAATAGAGGAGGAAGGACAGTTTTCAAATACATTCTAGAAGGTTGGCATTACCCTGACAGCAAAACCAGACAGACACCACAAAAGAGAAGACACAAAAATAGAAAACTACAGGCCACTATCCCTGCTGAGCACAGATGCAAAATACCTCAGCAAATATAAGCAAACCAAATTCGACAATACATTAAAAGGATCATTCACCACAATCAAGTGGGACTTATTCTGGGATACAGGATATTCACCTGTCAATCGACATGATACAGCACATCAAAAAAGAATAAAAATCATATGAACACCTCAAATAGATGCAGAAAAAGCATTTGACAAAATTCAACACACATTCATGATACAAACTCTCCACAGAGTGGGCTTAAAGAGAATGCACCTCAACATGATAAAGGCCATATATGAAAAACCCATAGATAACATATGATGGTAAAAAAAACTGAGAACTTTCTTCTAAAATCAGGAAGAAGACAAGGTTGTCCATTCTCGCCACTTTTATTCAGTATAGTACTGGAAGTTGTAGCCACAGCAATCACACAAGAAATAAAAAAGCATCCGAATTGGTAAGGAAGAAGTTAAACTATCACTGTTTGCAGTTAACATAATACTATACATAGAAAACTAATGAATTAATCAAAAACTATTAGAATAAATGAATTCAATAGAGTTGCAGGATACAAAATTCATACACTGAAATCTGTTGCATTTCTATACACTAATAACGAATAACGAAAAAGAAGTTAGGAAAACAGTCCCATTTACAACTGCACCAAAAGAATAAAATATCTAGGAATAAACAACCTAAGAGGTAGAAGTCCTGTACTCTGAAAACTATAAAATATTGATGAAAGAGATTAAAGATGACATAAACAAATACAAAGATAGTCCATGTTCATGGATTAAAAGAATATTGTTAAAATGTCCATACAACCCAAAGCACTCTACATATTCAATGCAATCCTGAGGAAAATACCAACATTTCTCAAAGAACTAGAACAAAATAATATTAAAATGTGTATGGAACCATAGAAGACCCTGAAGAGCAAAAACAATCTTGATAAAGAACAAACCCAGAGGTATCACAACTCTAAACTTCAAGATATACTACAAAGCTGTAGTACTCAAAACAGTATGGTATTGGCATGAAAACAGACACACAGATCAATAGAAGAAAAGAAATGGCCCAGAAATAAAACCATACTTATATGGTCAATTAATCTAAGACAAAGGAGGCAAGAATATACAATGAGGAAAAGACAGTTTCTTTGATACACAGTGCTGAGAAAACTGGACAGCAACATGCAAAGGAATAAAACTGGACCACTTTCTTATACCCTACACAAAACTAAACTCAAAGTGGGTAAAAGACCTAAATGTGACATGAAATCATAAAACAGAAAAACATAGGCAGTAATTTCTTTGACACCTACCTTAGCAACATTTTTCTAGATAGGTCTCCTCAGGCGAGGGAAACAACAACAAAAATAAACAATTGGGACTGCACCAGAATAAAAAGCTTTTGGACAGCGAAAGAAACCATCAAGAAAAATGAAAGGCAACCTACCTCGTTGGGAAAAGAAGGTCAAAGGTTATAGTCAATAAAGGGCTAATATCCAAAATATATCAAGAACTTATATAACTCAGTACCAAAAAAACCCAACAATCCAACTTAAAAATGGGTAGAGCACCCAAATAGAATTTTTTTTTCAAAAGAGACATGCTGATATAAAACACACACATGAAAATATGCTAAACATTACTAATGACCTGGGAAACACAAATCCAAACCACAATAAGGTACCNCACTTTTTGGGGGAAAGAAAAATGGGGGCGCCCCTTTTTTAAAAAAAAAAAAAAAAAAAAAAAAAAAAAAAAAAGTCAGTTCCCCAAAAAATTAAAAATAGAATACCATATGACCCAATAATTCCAGTACTGGGTATTCACCTAAAAAAAACAAAAACACAAACGCAAAAAGATATATGTATCCTTATATTCAGTGCAGCACGATTTACAATACTCAAAATATGGAAGTGACTCAAGTGTCTGCTGATAGATGAATAAATAAAGAAGGTGTGGTATAGGGGAGCCCGGGTGGCTCAGTCAAGCATCTGACTTCTGGTTTCAGCTCAGGTCATGATTTTGAGGTTGTGAGATTGAGCCCCATGCCAGGCTCCACACCCAGCTTGGGATTCCCTCTCTCTCTCAAAAAGAAAGGAAAAAAAAAGTGGTATAAATATGCAATGGAATATTACTGAGCCATAAAAAAAAGGATGGGATCTTGTCACTTGGAACAACATAGATGAACCTAGTGGGTATTCGGCTACCTGGAATAAGCCAGAAAGAGAAAGACAAATACCATATGACTTCACTTATATGTGGAATCTAAGTAACAGAAGAACAAACAAAAAACAGACACAGACCCATAAATACAAAGACCAAACTGATGGTTGCTATGAGAGAAAGGAGAGGGGGCTGGGTCAGTGGGTGAAGGGGAGTGGGAGCCAGAGGCTTTCAGTTATGGGATGAATAAATCATGGAGATAGAAGTCACCACACAACCCTATGGTTTCTAGACACCTCAACAATCCCCTGCCAAGGGCTCAGGCCAATTACGAGATCTGTGATCCAGAAGCAGAGTGAGTCCTGGGTTTCACTTGTCTTACGATTTATGTTTACTTTTGGAATAGGTAGAATGCTAGCATTAGGGATGAAGAGATGGGAGAGGATGCAGACAGATCCCAAATGACATGTGTTCAACCGTCGTTCGGGAAGCAAGACTAAAAATCCCTGGACAGGGACTTCTTCCCCAAGACCTCCCAATACAGACTGTAGACACACTTTGCACACTGTAGGAATACCTTCAGTGATGGTTAATTTTATGTGTCAGCTTAGCCTGACTGTGGTGTTCAGTTGTTTTGTCAAACAGAGGTATGCTTTTAAAGATGTAATTAACATATAAGTTAGTGGATTTCACATAAAACAAATTACCCTCCATAATGCAAACGGGCCTCATCCAATCAGTTGAAGACCTGAAGAGCAAAGAGAGGTTTCCCAGTGATGCAGCAATTCTCAAGACCACGACATCAACTCTGACCTGAATCTCTAGGCTGCTAGCCTGCCCTATAAGTTTCAGATTTTCCAGCACCTACAATCACATCAGGTAATTCCTCAAAATAAATCTCTATCTATCTACCTATTTTTGGAGAGCACTGACTAACCTGACTCATGCACTTTCTTTTTAGGAAATGTTTGTTTCATGGTGATGTAAAATAATGGGAACCTAGAAGAGCAGTGCTGGGAGGGGCCTTGGCCCTTAGGGCCAGTGGAATCTGGACCTAAATGACAGTCCACACTTCACTTCCTATAACGAGGGCAGATCATCCTGGCTGAGTGACAGGATCTCCCAGAATACCCTCACAGCATGATGGCCACACCTAGCTTGTGGACCACCCACAGACCCCCAGGCCTCCCACAGAGCCCTTGCCTTTCTCCCTTTGTCTGACCCAGGACTCCTGCCATGGGAACAATTAGGAACTTAGAGAAGAAGGAGAAGTAAGGTTTCTTCTAGCTCTGCGGTTGTAAGACTTCAACTTTGTTGAACGTTGGAATTAAAAGGGCAAAACCTCCACCCCAGACCTCTGCAGCCGCCCCATGGATTGGCTGCAGGACGGAGCCTGGCGAGAGGTAATTAACCGCAGATCAGTAACGGCTCAATGGGAAGGCCTGTGTCCAGGAATTCCTTTTTGCCAGAGGTCCTGGGAGCATTTGCTGCAGAGAAACGAGTTTGCAAATAAGCACTTTTCTTTGTAAAGGCCCCCTTCCCCAGCTCCATTAGCTCCCAGCTCCGTTTTCAACTGTGAGGGCTGTCTTTTCATCTTGAACTTGACATATTCTTCTAGTTTAGCCCAGTCACATGGAGCCCTCTGGCAAGCCACTCTCTCTCCCACTGTGAATTGTTGGGAACCTCGGCAGAGAATAAAATTCCGAGTCGGCCAACTTTTCCCCCACAACCCCCGACTTCGACTCTCTTTGTGCTTAACAATGGATGGCAAGATCTTTGGTTTTCTTTGTCATCAGGAAAGATGTTGGAGTCAAACAAAGGAGAACAGAATTCCAGACGTGCTGAGAAAATGAAAAAGAGAGAGAGAGAGAGAGAGAGAGAGAGAGAGTGNAGAGAGAGAGAGAGAGAGAGAGAGAGAGAGAGAGAGAGAGAGAGAGAGAGAGTGTGTGTGTTGGCATAGTCTCACCCACCACCACCAAATGCCACTGATTAGCACTGTAACCCTCAGGAATGTATGTCATTTGGGGCTGAGTTAGTGGTTTGAGCAATGTTCCTTCCAACTTCCTGCCGGAAAATTTAACCTCTTTTTAGTCTTTAGCCAGACAAGGAAGCTGAGCACCATTTTATTTGTTCTTACCTGCGGGGTATGTCCTGAATCCAGTCCCCGCTGCTCATTTCCAGTGTTCTGGCCATTCCTGTCTTCCTGGATCATCAGTGTGTCCTAACTCTCCTCTTCTCCTCTGCTTTGCTCCCTCCAAAACATCTTCCCGCAGCCACAGCGGTCTTCCTAAAATGCACATCTGACTACCTTGTTGCTCATTTCCTCAAGAATCAAGTCTAAGTTCCCGGTGGGGCAGCCAAGATGCTCCTGGGGTTCTGGTTGCAACCCCCGGCCCCCTCGGTCCTCTGACTAAATCAGCCTCTCTCTGTGCACCATTTCCTATTTTTTGTAGCTGTGTTTACTTCTTGAAATTAGTTTTTTGTTTTGTTTTTGTTTGTTTGAGTAAACTCTGCCCCTTCCCTAAATCCCTCTGGGCCCTCCTCTACTCTCTCCACCCTAGACAGAGAAGTTTCTTGAGTGGTTACGGCTTTTCTAGATTTATAGTGTATCGCCTGTATTCNAAACTCTGCCCCTTCCCTAAATCCCTCTGGGCCCTCCTCTACTCTCTCCACCCTAGACAGAGTGAGAAGTTTCTTGAGTGGTTACGGCTTTTCTAGATTTATAGTGTATCGCCTGTATTCGCTCACCTTCCTGGCCAGCCTGAGAGTCCTCTGGGGTGGGCGCGTTCTATCCCCAGTGGATGGTGCAGCACAGGGCAGGACACACAGACCCCCCTCAGTTCCTGTCTCCGGAGCACTGGGAAGCACGCTACAACAGACTGTGGGGGCGAAGCCCCCTGGCTCTACAGCAAGATTTGTGCGGATCTGAATAGCCTCCATTGCTTGAGGCTCCGTTTCCTCACCTGTAAAACGGGCACAACCCTATCAACACCGATAGCCAAAATTCACTGAAATAATGCTTACAAAGTGCTCCACCCACCCCTGAAATCTCCTAACACCTATTTAGCAGGAAGAACTGTTGGCTCCACGT
The DNA here is from genome assembly GCA_002007465.1 of Ailurus styani. Taxonomy (NCBI): domain Eukaryota; kingdom Metazoa; phylum Chordata; class Mammalia; order Carnivora; family Ailuridae; genus Ailurus; species Ailurus styani. The sequence goes on along the minus strand of LNAC01000305.1, from coordinate 1,280,610 downwards.
GCGTGGCAACCCTCCATCTATTTCCACCCTCTTTGTTCCCAGAGCTTCTCCATCTCGAGTCCCCACTGAAGTCATCAACTACAGGGGGAAAGAAAGAGTTAAGCCTGACTCTGTTCACCGCAAATCCACAGGCACTAAATAAGGCTCCAGCGTTCAGGCTTTAAGTATGGGCTGCAGTTAACTATAAACAGCTGTTGCAAGATAATAGCCTTCTACTGGTAAAATAAGGCCAGCCCCTCTCCTTCACAATGAAACCTTTCTTGCAAAGAGCGTTCAGAACTGATAGATAGATCTCAGGCTGGCAGTAATCAGAATTAAAAGATGAGGAAAGGGGGAAGGTTGTCAGGCTTCCCAGATCAAGCTGTCAAGTATACAGCTATTCTATTTCCATTTCCAAAAGTCAAAACACCCCAGCGCCTCTTATCTGCAGCACATTCCCCCTGTTGTTCTAACGGGAAAAACAACTCTGCTCCCTTCCTGTGACGGCGTTAACTCTAATAACTGGAAAAAGAGCAGACATTAGCCAAGAAGACATATGCATTGCTCTTTCTACTGCAGCCCCTTCATTCAACGAATCCTCCCTTCCCATTTTAGGAAATTAAGTATGAATCAAAGCACAGCAATGTGCATCCATATGGAATTTGGGAGCTTTTAGGGCCACTGCACAGTGTAACAAAGGTGGGATTCACGGGAGTTACTTCTCCTCCGCCGGAGACACATGAATAGTCTGGTTTGGGAAATTGATTATGGAATATGTTGTTTCAGAAAATATCCAGAATTTAGTAAGTGTATATCTAGTGTCAGGCACATCGTAGGTGCTTGATATTTGTGTGTTCTTTTGAGCTCGTTGAACACTTCTCACATGTGAAGAGTGGTAAAGAAACTCCAGGAATAAATGAATTTGCTTTCAGAGAATGGGTGGACGAAGCCACAGAATCTTTGAAATGGAAACTGAGTGGGTTTACTGGTGTAAATCCTATCCATCTGTCTATCTTTTTTAGCAAAGGAGTTTGATGAGACCTAAGGAAATTAAGTGGTTGATAGAGGGTCAACCGGCAAGTTAGCAGAAACAGGAAATGGACCAACGTCTCTGATTCCTAAGCCAGTGAGTGCAATCAGCTCACATCGAAAATTCTAAGACTAAAGCAAAGATCTCTTTGATAAACAAAATTCAGGAAGAACACAAGCAGCAGCAGCACTGAGGATTTTAATTCTGTTCATGACCATGGTCTCAGGAGAAGCAGACGTAACTACTGATGTTTGTCTCCAGCTAGATAATACATCTTATGGAATAGCAGGGCACAATAAGAGCTCTTTAATTAAAGAATGACATCAATTATGGACTTGGCTCTTGCTGTGCAGGCATCTTCTGCAGCTAGGACAATACAATAATATATACAATAATAACTAATACTCATGGTTTTCTCACTATTATGAACCAGTAAATAACAGCCTGTACGGTGGGTGCTTTAGTTAGTACCATTTGGTAGATTAGGAAACTATGGTATAGGAAGATTATGGCATGTGCTCATTGTCACCCAGCTAAGAAGTTCCAGAGCCCGGGTTCAAAGCCTTAATTTGTGACCTAGAGCTTGATTTCTGAACTGCTATAATGCCTTACTAAAAAGTAAATTGAAAAGTCATGACCCGGGGTGCCTGGGTGGCTCAGTCGTTAAGCGTCTGCCTTCGGCTCAGGTCATGATCCCAGGGTCCTAGGATCGAGCCCCACATCGGGCTCCCCGTTCTATGGGAAAGCCCGCTTCTCTCTCTCCCACTCCCCCTGCTGGTGTTCCCTCTCTCGCTGTGTCTCTCTCTGTCCAATAAATAAAAATCTTTTAAAAAGTCACGACCCTCTTGTGTATGATGGAATCACATTTTTGTTTCCTGCTTTGTATCTTTAGACTGCCAAAAATGTACTATCCTGAGAAGTAACTTTGTATTCCTATTTTACACCAGTGAGATCTGTTGGTTTTCAAACTTCCCAGAGCTTCTCGGGTGTCATCTGAATCCAGCCCCCATAGTTGGGAGCGCAGGGAGAGGCAGCACTCCAGGTTAGTACACGGAGGTTTTAATAAGCAAAGGAACTTACATGTAAGGCTTGTCATGCACAGTAGCAAGATGAATGGATCCCTGTACCTACCTGCAAATCTTAAAAGTTTATAAAGAGGCTCTAATTGTGCTCACTTATACCATGTGGATGTTCTCAATACCGTGTCACAATCTCAAGGCTATGTCCTTGAAACAGCCTCTGAGAGCAGGAAAGGCACATTCCAAGGACAGGGGTGGGGAACCTCTAGGTGCCCAAGTCCAGCTCACAGGTCAATTAGTCACCTCTCTTTAATGACACTCCCCAGCAAGATCAGACACTCTGATAAGACACATGGCTTGTCCAAGTTCACCCAGTTTGTAAGACAGATTTCCNTTTAATGACACTCCCCAGCAAGATCAGACACTCTGATAAGACACATGGCTTGTCCAAGTTCAGCCAGTTTGTAAGACAGAGATTTCTAAAATCAAATCCAGTGTTTCTTGCATGACATTTTGAATCCACAAATTTTATTTATGCTCTGTTTCTAGCAAATCACAAAAAGTTTTAAGGCCTTAGTGGCATCAAAATGATCAAACCAGTCGAANGCATGACATTTTGAATCCACAAATTTTATTTATGCTCTGTTTCTAGCAAATCACAAAAAGTTAGTTTTAAGGCCTTAGTGGCATCAAAATGATCAAACCAGTCGAAGAAGAATAAGGAACAAGGTCCAGGCTTGGGTTAGGGCAAGGATGGGAAATGTATTGCGACTTCTAGTCCAAGTCCAATCAATTACTCTGAGGTCCCCGAAGGGCTATACTAAGAAAGATCATGAGATTACTTCTTCTGTACTGTTCAAATTTTTAGTATATGTGTTGCCAAAGTGAGCACAGATCATGAGATTGCTCCTGATCCCCATAGGAAAACATCTTTTGATATTGAGCTAAGTTGATTCCATGTTGGAATGCATAAGGGGGACTGGGATGGATGTGTTTTATTTGCCTCCCCAGACTTTCCCTTTTTATTCTGCTGTGCGCTTGACCTCTACAGTCTACATCGAGGGTCCCTCACCTCCCCACTTCCAAATGGACTGGACCAGTGGGGAGCCCATCAGGATACTGCAAGGAGGGAGAATAAAAAGACTGAGGTGGGAGCATTTATTCCCCATGGTTCCCTCACTGGGTCACCATGGATGACTTCACCCCCTCAAAAGGGCACAGCTCCTGTGAGGAGGTCCCTCTGCTCTCAGATCTCTCTCCAGATCCCAGTCACTGTTTCCCTCCCCTTGCTTCTTTCCTAAGCTTAGACTACTGTACATATGTCTTGTGGGTTTCCTACATGGTATTATGTCTTTACTAAATATTCTCTTTATTAAACTCTCGAGTCACTCAATTGGAATGCACCACAACACTGACCAACAGAGTGGCCATGTTACAAGGAGATGGATTAGATACTAAGTCATGGATGAATGAGGAGTGAGCACTTGCTTCTGTTGTGAAGGGAATCCTAAGGATGGTTTTTGTTTTTTTTAATTTTTGTAGCATGCCACTGTAGACACTTCTCGAAACATCCTAGGGCTGAAGGCAATGCTGCATGGGGAAGAGGACTGAGATGTCACACGGGATGTGACAGGTTTGGATTCACATCCAGCCCTGACCCTGCCTGTCTACATCTAAGCTTGGGTACGATGGTTGGACTCTTGAGGTCTCAGTTTCCTACCCCACAAAATTGGGGTAACACCACCTAAATTGCTAACTTATAAATCATGGAAGGGATGGCATTTGTAAAATTACTTCTATTTATAGCATTTGGCTAGGTTTACATGGACCAACAGAGTGGAACTTTTTGGATAAGACATTTTTTTTTTCCATCTGCCCAAATTCAGTAAGGTAGCAGGGTTCTTCCCTTCTTTCTTCCTTATTATATTAATCTCATTGCTTCACAAACCTTTTTGATTCCATGATTCTCACCTCTAGGAGTCCTCAAAACTCAGAGCAGAAAGGTTTAACCATCAGCAATGGTTATACCCTAAAAACCTCAGCAATCCAGACCCCTGGGGGCAGATTCTCAAATTAGACATTGAGCTTCCTGAAGACAGCGATAGATATTATTTCTCTATCCCCAGTTCCTGTTGCGCAATTTATACACAGTAAATCTTTATTGAGTTTATGAGTTATACTGAATAACCTTGCTTTCCATAGATTGAAGGCTTACCTACTTTGAATACGGAAACGTTTACTTATTCTCATCATTTTGAATTAAAAAAAAACATTTCAGGTATTTTTATCTAAAAAAGTAATTTGGAAACCTTTTTCTGAGCCCAGGTCATACCATTGTGCTTCAGTGAGCCAGCGCTCTCTGGGGAAGTAGAGGCTCCTAGAGACACTGTGCTCCTGATCTAAATGTTCCCCCAGTTTCCTATTTTAAATCCTTCATGCCTAATCCTTCCAGTACCCACTCACCTCTCTTCCAGTTGCTGTTGAGAATATGCTGTATGTCTGGATATCAAGTAATTCCTGACATTTGGACTGTGTGTGTAAAGTAAAAGTGAAGAAGCTTCGAGTAAGTGTGTGCAAATAAGGAGGGAATGGAGTGAATACCACCTGCTCCATTCAGGAGTTTTTACTCTTCTTAGTTTTGGAGTATTTAAAAAATGTTATTAGATATGAGAAAACATGGATACCTAAGAAGGACTTGGGAAGACAAAAGGGAACATCTGCTTTCTTTGCCACAGAAGGCCACCGGCTGCTTTGCAATGCTGTGATACAACATCTGGGCCTGGCTTGCCTGTGGGGAGTTGTCAAGTCCATGTATATGAAATCTCGGTCCCTCTAATGTGGATTCTCACAGGAATCAGAAATGAAGATGCATACACTCTGGTTAGATGGCCTTTATTTGGCGTTCTGTCCCCAAAGTCACCAAGGTTGATAAAAATGGCAAGATTCATTTTGGGGAGTTGGGAGAAAGATGGGTCCTGGGGTTGAGTTCCTTGTCCTCACTGTGCCCCACCAGGAAATCAAGCCCTCTCTGATCCTCCACTTATCTGTAAAGTGGGGATGACCATACACCTGGTAAGACTTCCCAGGTGGGCGTGAACCTGGGAAGAAGACCACACACAAGCATTCTGGAAAGACGGGGACAACATGTCCCTTCAAATGTCCCTCATGATGATGGTGGTGATGAAGGCTCTTATCTGACACTGGCAGCAAATCTCACACACTCTCATGAACTTCTGGGGGAGAGGGGCCTGGAGCAATCTAAAGGACTTTGAAATGCAAGTTTCTCGGGACCTAGGTTTGTTTGAACACCTGCCATCTGGGAGTCTGCGTGCAGATCCCAAGTCAACCCTAGTTCCTCCCATGGAGCCCTTAGAGCTGCTCCTCAGTGTTCAGGGCCAGGGGACAACCTAGCTAACTGATCCTGCTGTACTTCTTTTCGTCAGCTTGGCAGCCAGGAGACTCCAAGCCAACTTTAATTCTCTGCTGCAGTAATTCTTTTGTGCTAAGCTCTGATAGGGTTTATCTATTCAATGCCTCTCTGTAGATTGTAATCTTTTCCTACTTTAAATGCCTTAAGAGACGTTTTCTAAATGTCAGTTAATTCAACTTATTTTTGAGTATGTGATAGGAGTGCTATAAACAATGAATGACTGGGGAATAAATAGATGATGAAAAGTGAATGAATAATTGAATTGTACAGCACAAAGAATGAACCTTAATGCATGCACATAAAAAAATCATTTAGGAAATCTGGAGAACCTAAGGAAGAGATGTAGACTGAGACAAGAGAATACAAGTGTGTTACAAAGGTGTAAAACAACCTCGCTAAAGGGGGCAGGAGGAGAAGCTGCTGACCGAGGTAACTTTGGAAATGAGTGGAGTCTATAAGGTTAAAGGCAAAAAGAACTACACATAAGCACTGTACTCAGGTTGATAATGTTGTTTCCCACAGGTCTAAAGGTTAACAATTCTGATGCAGCTATGCATGCACGCCAGAAGGAAACAATTAAGTAAATGGATGGCAGGTGATGGGAGCTAGGTTTTCACTGTTTAAGTGGGAATTTACAGATAAAGTAAGGAGGCTAGAACAATTCATGTAGTAATGTATTAAAGCTGGAGATAGGAGTATGAACTCATGAGTAGCTTCATATAGATACAGATGGTTAGAGCAGAGATATTCATGTGTGTATTACAGGAGCATATAAGTGCATATACACAGGAGTTAGTATACACATACATACATAATATAGGTTTTTTTCCCCTTCAGTTGAATAGACCTAAAAGAAACAACACCCCAGTAGCAATGTGCACATCTAGAACCCAGATCTTGGTTGCTAAACTGGAGCTTCTAGGAGAAATGATTGACAGGGCCAGGGAAGGAAATATACAAGACGTGCCTGGACCAGAAAGTAAGAAGGTACTCAAAAATTTAAAAAGCTTGCATTGATGGGGGTGGGGGAGTGGGGGAGGGAGTCAAAAGACCACAGGAGTCACTTAAAAGAAATTTCAATGGCCAAAGCTGGTATGATTTATACAAAAATAAGTAGTGTTGAATTAAAATGCAAGATAGAAAATATTCATGAGTCCATGCTTTTCTAAATAAGTGATAAAATACATGTATCAGGAAAAGAGACAAATCTCCTATGTAGACTTCTAAACAATTATGTAGATATTCTGCCCTCAAGAAGGGGGAAGCTTAACTACAGACCCCTTCTGTATGGTCTCTGCACAGTGACTGTTCCAAAAAACATGTAAATGGGGGGAGCATAAATAATTTTACAGTAGAGAAACCTGACAAATACTATCTCAGCCAGGTGATCACGGTCAGTATCAGCAGACAAAAGTCATGTAGGTAGTGTCTTTGATATGACCGGATAGAAATGCAACTTTACCACGGTGATCTTACTCTCAACACTCACAACTCTGAGAACTATAAAACAGTGATGAAAGAAGTTAAAGACAACCTGAAGAAATGGAAAGCCATCTGATGCTCACAGGTTGGAAGAACAAATGTTATTCAAATGTCCATACTACCCAAAGCAATCTACACACTGAGTGCAATCTCTATTAAATACTACCAGCATTTTTCACACAACTAGAATAAACAATCCTAAAATTTGTATCGAACTACAAAAGACCTCTGATAGCCAAAGCAAACTTGAAAATGAAAAGCAAAGCTGGAGGCATCACAATTCCAGACTTTGAGCTATAATACAAAGCTGTGGTAATCAGAAGAATATGGTATTAGCACCAAAAAAAAGACAGATTAGAACAAAATAGAAAACCCAGAAATAAACCCAGGATTCTATGGTCAATTCATCTTTGACAAAGCAGAAAAGAACATCCAGTGGGAAAAAGACAGTCTCTTCAACAAATGGTGTTGGGAAAACTGGACAGCCACATGGAAAACCATGAACTTGGACCACTTCCTTACATCATATACAGAGATAAATTCAAAATGGAATAAAGACTAATTGTGAGACCTGAAACCATCAAATCATAGAAGAGAGCATAGTCAGTAATCTCTGACATCAGCTCCAGCAACTTTTCTCTAGATAGGTCTCCTAAGGCAAGGGAAACACAAGCAAGAATAAACCATTGGGGCTCCGTCATAATAAAAACCTACTGTACAGCAAAGTCCACAATTAACAAAACTGAAAGGCAACCTACAGATGGGAGAAGATATTTGTAAAGGATATACCCAATCAAGGGTAGGTATCCAAAATACCCAAAGAACTTCTAAAACTCAACACTCAAAAAATAAAAATACTCTAATAAAAAAATGGGGAGAAGGCAGAAACAAACAAGACATATAGTGGCCAACAGACACATGGAAAGATGCTCAACATCACTGATCACGAGGGAAATGCAAATCAAAACTACCACGAGATATCACCTCCTACCTGTCAGAATGGCTAAAATCACCAACAAGAGAAACAACAGGTGTTGGCGAGGATATGGAATAAAAGTAACCCCTTTTCACTGCTGGAATGAAAACTGGTGCAGCCACTCTGGAAAACAGTATGGAGGTTCCTCATAAAGTTAAAAATACAATGCAGCAGTTATATTACTAGACATTTATCCAAAGAATACAAAAGAATATAAAGCCACTAATTCAAAAGGATATATGCATTCCTATTTTGTAGTAGCATTATTTATAATAGCCACAATACGGAAGCAGCCCAAGTGTCCATCAGTTGATGAATGTATAAGGAAGATATATGTGTGTGTGTGTGTCTGTGATGGAGTATTACTCAGTCACAAAAAAAGGATGAAATCTTGCCATTTGCAATAGCACGGCTAGAGCTAGAGAGTATAAAGCTAAGTGAAGTCAGAAAAAGACAACATGGTTTCACTCACATGTGGAATTTAAGAAACAAAACAAAAAAGGGGAAGAAGAGAGACCAGAACACAGACTCATAACTACAGAGAACAAACTAATGGTAACCAGAGGGGAGGTGGGGGTCGGGGATTGAGGAGTGCATGGATTGTGATGAGTACAGGGTGTTGTATGCAAGTGTTGCATCATTATACTGTACGGCTGAAACTGATAGAACACTATGTTAACTTGAATGAAAATAAAGACTTTAAAACACTCAACTCTAGACTGTCATGAGAAAAACATCAAATTCCCATTGGAGGGGCAACTACAAAAGACCTGAGCAGTACTTCTCCAAACTGTCAAGGTCATCAAAAACGAGGCAAGTCTGACAAACTGTCCCAGCCAAGAGGATCCTAAGGAGACATGACAAGATAATGTACTATGATGCCCTGCTTGGGATCCTGGAGCAGAAAGGACAATAGATAAAAACTAAGGGAATCTGAATAAGCTATACACTTTAGTTAATATTCATGTATAAATATTGGCTCATCTATTGTAGTAAATATAAGATACTAATGCATGATGTTAGTAATAGGGAAAACCAGGTGTGGAGTATATGGAAACTTTGTACTCTATTTTCAATGTTTTTGCAAATCTAAGACTGCTTTACAAATAAAGCCAATTTTAAAAAAAATGAATAAGTGATTATCAATTTAGTTTTACAAATTAGTGAGCAGTACTATGCTTACTATATGCCAGGTACTGTTACATTTGGGAAGCTTGAGATTTTTGTTAATTTCAAATCCCATAGAGTTGTATGAATACTTAAAAGGAGAATACATGTGAAGTGATTAGAACAGTGGCTTGAGCCTGGTAGACCCTCGGTGATTGCTTGTGTGCAGAGGGTGATGAAGATGATTATAGAAGTATGCTTGAGGTGGCCCCTCTGCTCTGGTCTGAGAGCCGTCAAAGATGGGCTTTTGGATAAGGTGACTAACAGCTGGGGGAGGAAGGCAGAGGCAGCATTCCAGCCCAGAACCAGTACCATCCAAGGCATAGGAGCATCACTCTGAGTTCAGTAAGTGGGACTGCGGCTACATGTGATTTGCTTTTGCTGAAAACATTAGGGAAGGTTGGAAGGAGAGAAGGAAAATAAGGCTGGAGTGCTCAGCAATGGCAACATCACAAAAGATACTGGGTGCGAAACTCAGGAGCCTGGACTTTCCTCCGCAGATGAGGGAG
>LNAC01000305.1:1177288-1270962 GCA_002007465.1 Ailurus styani | reverse complement strand
TTTTGCCCCCCCCCCCCCCCCCCCGAGAGGCAATCACATCTGCACTTTGGATAGACTCGCTGGGCTGCGGGGTGGGGTGGGACTGGAGCACGTCCACACGGCGTGTGTGTTGCAAGGGCAGCGAGACTGAAGCCGTCTGGAAAGCACGGCATTTTCTTGGGAGCAGTTATAAACCTCTGACTTCCTCAGCTCACCACGCTTTTGTGAAGTGCCTGTCTAAATATTCTCTTTTTATGTGTTTTAGCTATAAAGGTAGAAGCTAACTTTGGCACAGAAATGCATCTCTGAGGCAGAGTGAAATGTTCCTTTACGACCAATCCTTATTCCAGCCTTCCTTGCCAGGAGAGAAGAATGTGAGCTGGGAGTGCAAACTGAGCGAGGCTTCCGGAGTCGCCTTGGTGAAGCTCTCCTTACACATGGAGACCCAGTGTGTGTAGACCCTGGATTTTTCGTTCATCTTACCACCCGTGTTTAGCACGGCCAACCCCAAGCTAACCTTGAGCAACTGGCTCATGTTCTAATTCTTCAGCACGGCTGAATGGGCAGCAAGCCGAGCTTGGAGTTCCAGCATCTGAGATCTGAGTTCTTGCCCCAGCTTGGCTAGGTACCAGCGGCGGGATGTTTCTGTAATCCTTTGTCGCTGAGGAGCCCATTTTAAAATTTTTCTTAAGAAGGAAATTTATCCCAACACTACCACCATCACCACCATCAGCCACATCACCAGCATCACCAGCCTGACTCCTCCATTCTGGGCCTTGGTGAGGATTACATGGAACCATGACGAGATGAGCAGCTACTTGTCATCAAAAGGTGAAAGCATTGGAATAACCATCCAACTACATGAAACTTCGGTCCAACTGAGTGCCTGGCACACAGGAGGCACTCTGGGAATAGTCGCTGAATGGAAATCAGGCTATTATTATGGCTTTCCCCCCCTCTACTATTTAAATGCCCACTCCATGATACGGAAACAAGGCATCATACACCCTGTGCCTTCCCAGGCATTCTGGTACAAAGTAGCTTAATGAAATGTGAGCAGACTTGCGCCATAAACACTGGGATGACTTTGGTTCTGTTATTACTGAGGACTCTAGCTATACCCTAAAACATGCTCATGGTCTCTTAGAGTGGCCTTGCCTCGTTAATCATCGAATCTACTGCAAAACAAGGCGATTCTTCCCCGGAGCATTTCTCTGTCTTTCTAACATCACACGGTCATTGCCTTATCCCCGAGCACTAGCTCCTCTGCCGGCCATTGTTGTGCAAGGCCAAGGCTGCTCTCCCCATCATGCACTCCCTGTTTGGCTCCCATCACCCTCAACGACTGGATGGTAAAGCCTCCCTTCCTTCTATTGCAAATGGCCCCAGCCCCAGACTTGAACTGGTTTCCCTCTGGTCAGGTAAGCCGGCTGCCTTTTCAATATGGACATTTTCTTCAAAACAAAAACAGAACAAAAATACCCAATACACAGACTACCAAATACTATTAAGACAATACAGTATACACAGGTTTTTCTTCTCTAGCCTCTTTCAAACTATGGGACTACTTGGGACCCCCTCTGTGATAGAAACTTATTAGATTTCTGTGCCTTAGCATTGAGCCCAAGTCCGGGGCAGAGCAGAAAATAAATATTTGCACAGTAAATATTCTCTTTCTAAAGTGCTTGGGGCTGGACTTGAACTCAGGGATAATGCAGTGCTTTGCTGCTCTGAGTACAGTCAACGAAGAAGAAGCCGCACTGACAACACCTGGGAGCTTGTTAGCCCTGCAGAGCCCCATGCCTCACTTGGAATCTATTAGATCACAATATTCATTTCCACTAGATTGGGATTTGTGAGTCATTTTTTATGTCCAATGGTTATGAACCTTAGTTGAAATTGGAATTATCTAAAGAACTTTAAAAACAATTGATATGAGGATCCCATAGAGATTCTGATTTATTTGGTCTGGGAATGTTGCCTAAATATTGAGATTTTTAAAAGCTCCCCATGTTATTCAAATGATAAGCCAAGGCTGAGAATCATTGATCTAGTTCAACTTTCTCATGTAAAAATAGATGCTTCTCTAAAGCTGATGTACACATCTGGGTATTCAATAGTGCTTTATAGTGAGTGGGGACTGAGTAACATTTCATCTACTCCTTCTTCCTTTTAAACCTCTCTCCTTTTCCCCTCTTGCCAAAATCGTCAATCTGTCCCGATAGCACAGACTCCTATCTTATATGCATGACGCCCAAGAGCCCCCAGTACCCATTAGTTATTTCATGACTCTACTCACCACCCAGAGCTGATTAGAGCAAGTATAGGCTCCAGCCAGAAGATTCAGATCCCATCTTCTAGAAATTTCAAACTGAGACCAAGAATAGCACTAATGGTCTCTGATTCCTGGTCTGCTGGTAAATACAGGATCTGTAGAGCCGATGGAACTGGGAGCAGAAAGGGCTGTAAGGAAAAGAGAAGAAACAATGAGTTGAGCACATGAAGGGACAGCAAAGTGAAGAGAGCCAATGATCAGATTTACCTGTAACTTCTGGTCCTGGTTTGCAGACTCTTCTGCAGTTAGGCTCAGTTGCAATTTCCATCCTATCATTTCATGAAACATCACTATTGGTAATACACCATCTGTGTTTTTCCTTAAGCCAGCTCAAGTTGGGTTTAGTCTTGGCAAGCACAAAAAGTCCTAACTAATTCATTTTATTTTCCCTAAGTTCTATTAGCACATATGTGAGATCACCAATGGAACCCACAGTTATGGGATGAGCTACTAAGCCATCCAACTTAAAAGGGGGATAAACAATATCCATATGTGATGGCAATTCTCTTCCCATGGCATAGAGGGCACTGTAAAAAAATAGATGCATGTGACTGAGACTGAGCTGGACCCTTCCGAAAATGGTTACTGTTTAATCCTCTCAACATTATCTCCATGATACAGATAGGGACACTGGAGCTCAGAGCGGCTAGCTGATTTTCTTCTGGTTGTGTAGCTGCAAAGTAGCATTGCTTGGACTGAAGTCAGTCAGACTTTGTGCGCATGCTTGGGTTGCTGCAGGACTGGCTGGCAGGGAAGCATGGTGGGCGGAAAGCTGGTGAAGTGAGCAGGGGCCAGCATTGAGACCTTGCTTGTTGTCACTCAGGGGTCTGATATTGGGGCAGGTTAATCAGAGCACCTCAGAGACCTTCTTCTACCTTTTTTTTTTTTGATGAGATGATAGTTTTAGAATATTTTGGGGTCAACCTGAAGTCGGTATCTGCTGCTTTTATTCCATGCCAGTGGGCCATGCTGTCTTACTAACTGCAGTCTCAGTACCCTCATCCAAGTCCACCTGCAGACTGTAAAAATGAAACACACCTTTCTGATGTGTGCTTTCCAGTTCATCTTGGGACATATTTGAAGAACAGCCTGGACCAGAACACTCTTTGTCCCTTGAAGCAAGTGATAGCAAATGTCCTCTACAGTTCTGATTCATGTCTTTCCCTGTACCATTTAGGTAAAAAGTTTGCAAGATCCAAGTGTTGTAACTAAAAGGTTGCATGTGTGTCCAGGGTTTCAGTTGACTCTAAGTAGACCTACTCAGCGGGCAGTAGAGCTCAAGCAATGTCCGCTGGCCATCGACCAGGGAATGGTCTTTGGGGAAGGGAGGGACTAGCATCATTCTACACTCAGTTCTGGGACTTCTCTCCAGGGCATAGGTAGTGCAGGCAAGGCCAGACTCATCCAAAGATTATCTTAGTATTTATATTCCAACCCAGTCATTAGAGGTATAAGAAGGCAGACCTTGCCTTGATTCTGTGAATTAAGAATTCACTACGCTATTCATAAACCTAAAATTACAGGTAGAATGAAGCAGCCCTGTCCTAAGGAATTCTTCAGTTGGATCAGAGAGAACCTAAGGCACTGGTTTCTGTGCATCATACACCCCACAGGACTGAGACTGTGTTCAACTAACAGTCCCTGAGCACCTACTGTACATCAGGTAAGGTGCTTCCAAAGCTCCGGGCTCTCACACATACTATCCTTAATCTTGCAAGTGCCCTTCCCTCCTGTCCATTCTTACTCACTTTGCAAAAACTCCAGCTCATCCTCCAGAAGCTTTTCCTGACCTCGATTCACTTCTTATGCAATCTTTGATCTGTACACATTACCCTCTAAATGCATCTCGCATACGAGCCTGTAATGCAGCTGTTTTCTTGAGGGACACCTTTCCGGAACAGGGCCCTCAAGCAGAGAGAGCGTGCATGAACCCATTCTGGACCTTCAGCCTCCTGCTCTGTGCTCAACAAGGAGCTCAGAGAAATGACCCTCCATATGCAACATGATTTGCTTTCTCATGCTCAGTTTGAAGATGAAGGCCACAAAGCCCTTAAGCAAACACCATTCACCCTTCGGCTGTTACATCGGGAGTTCTGGCAGACCTATGTTTAGAGATGAATGTAGCCTTCTTTAAGTTTTTTTGACTACCCAAATGTAAAATACACATCGGCTTTGGCCTAGCTACTCCCCGTAGGAATTGACTCCATCAACATGCTCACGAGATGTGTGTTGGGACGTGTGCGAGGATGCTGCTGGCTACACTGCTCACCTCAGCGAGCACTTGGAAACCACTAGTGGGGCCACTCGGAGGGCTAGTACATCCTCCAGAAAGCACAGCTACCTATGATTTCATGTGAAGATAACTCAAAAGGACTAAACACATCTGTATATAAGTAGGTGAAAAATTCATCATCGTGAATAAAGCTGAGTATTGGTGTGTGTTCAGATTTATTCCTTTAATTAACGTTAAAAAAATCATAGATGATAGCTGGGTACTTATTTCCATACTGGGATATTTCTAACAGTAGCAAAATGGCATCATTCATAATATACAGGAAATTTTTACTATTTTAATTCATTTAAACCTCACCACAGTGCAATGAGCTCCATTTTACAGAAGTAAAGGAGGCAAGAGGAGACTGTCTTCAAAATCACACAGCAGGTAATGGTAGATCAGAGATTTAGCATCCCCATTTAACAGCTGTTAAATAGGCACTTCTAGAGACCTTTTTCCAGACCCGCTGAACCAGAATCTGGAAGCTTGGAGCCCGGTGACCTTCGACTTAGCGAAGGTTCCAGGGGACGTCACCATCCACGCAGGTGAGAAAACCAACACTCTAAGCCACGACGCTCCGTCAGTAACATTACTTCTAAAGGAACCACAGAACCCTATTAGCTGTTGAGACATTGAGCTTGGAAAGGTAGGAAGAAGACATTCACTTTAACTTACTTATGGAACGTACCGAATTGTCTACACCTATCTATACTGTATTACTTCCATTTTGATTGGCTTTAAAGGTCAACAGAAATCACTGGGTAGGGGGCTTATGGGCCATGTTTATAGGTCCCCCCACCCCACAGTTCTCTTAAGACAATAAGAAAACAAGATTAACCAATACAGGCTATGAAAACAAAGCTACCTCAGAAACGTGCAACGTTCGGAAAGATGCCAGGAGGGCTCCTCCGGAGGGCCGGGCTGGGGTCCGCCTCGGGAAAGCTCCTCCTGGCAAAACCAATGATGCTTTCAGTGCCCGAGAAGCTGCCCCTCCTGTCCCTGAACGGGTAGCATCCACCTCCGTCAGCCCAGCCGTGGTGGCTCTTCGATCCTAAGCCCCGGTGTGATAATTGCTGTAACCTCCCTGAGATGATGTGGAGGTTAATGAGGTACAGGGAGCTTTGGGCATCCACTTTCATCTTCAGCTTGGGCAACTCCGGCTCTGAGGAGTTGGAGAAAGCCAACCGAAAACAAGACTGAGAAGGATCGCAGGAGAATGTAGGCCGGAGGGCGGGAAGAATCATCCCCGCCGCCGGGTGACGGCACCCCCCACTCTGCAGGGAAGCCTCCTGCTCCCCTAACCGGCAGGAAGCAGTCTCTCTCCAGGACCACCGGGGGCCCCTCCAGCCTGTTCCAACTTGGTTTTGTAGTATGGTTAGTATTCCTTGGGACTTTGCAAAACAAATAAAACCAGTTTTGTTGATTAAAAAAGAATCCTCCGTATCTGGAAAAGACGGTCTACCTTAGCGATTCCTAAAGCACCTGAGAGCATTTAAGACTTTGACATGCAGCAGTAAGAAAACATGTTGAGCGCTGGTTTCCCTAGAGTTATCCAGGCTAATTTCATTATGGACCAACCCTTCTGTCGTGATTATAATTTGATTCACTTCTTAGAAAGCCACAGTGCTGCAGTGTCTTCACGGCAGTGTAACTTGGGGATTTCTGGCAGAAACAAAGGGAAGGTCTTTAGAAAAGACTGTGGGAGCTGTGAATGCATTCATTTATTCAGCCAACAGGGGCTGGTGGTGCATGCCCTGCCCTGGGGTAGGTATGGAGATGACAAACACTGTATCCAGTCTGAATGCCCCCAGGGTCTCCAGGGGAGAGAGGAACAGAAACAAACAAGAATGAAGCCAGGAGGACAGGGCTGGGGCAGACACAGGTCTTCCACGTCACGAGAGCACAGGGAGGAGCTCGGGCCAGGAAAGTCCCCACAAGAAGCAGGACATGAAGGAGATGGAGAAAGCCCAGAGAACAGGGGTTACGTGTGGCCTGGGCGAACTGCAGCCCCAGCTCTGCCTGCTCCCCGTGCTGTAAGCTTGGGCGCTTCATGTATCCCTCTGCCCTCCGGACACAGAGGCAGTGAGAATCCCTTGCTTCTGGGATTGGCGCGAGGATTAAATGCACAGACACCGGTCGGGTGCTCCTGCTGGAAGGACATCTCTAACACAGAGACCGCTTCCTCAGGTAGAAAACTGACAAGGTGCAGGTGGCAGAGGGATGGGGGGCTAGGAGAGCCAGGCTAAGGAGCCCCCTGGGCACCTGGCTGAGTGACTGTGAACCCGCAGGGGACTGTGGGAGAGGAGGAGGAAAAGCAGGTTTCTTTGCCCCTTTTTCTTTTTTGAGGGGGTAAGGGGCTGGGGTAAGAATGATGAACTTTCCATTAAACCAGGGTGTAGTAGGTTAAATTGTGTGTGCTACAAGGATAGGTTCACTTTCTAGGCCAATACCTGTGAATGTAACCTTTTTTGGAAAAAGGGTCTTTATAAATGTAATTGGTTGAGGTCATCAGGGTGGGCCCCAAACCCAATGACTGCTGTCCTTCTAAGAGGTGGAGAAGACACAGACACCCATAGGGAAGGCAACAGAAGTCGAGATGGGAGTAATATGGCCCTCAGCCAAGAGCACAGAGGACTGCCAGCACCCAGGACAAGCCAGCAGGCACAGGACAGATTTTTTCCTCAGGGCTTCCAGAAGGAACCAACCTTATCAACACCTTGAATCTGGACTTCTGGCTTCTGGAACTAAAATAAAATAAATTTCTGCCATTTGAAGTCACCTAATATGTGGTTCTAGAATATAAATTGTCAGGGCTTCTCACCCTTAGCACTGCCCATGGGGGCAGGATCGGTTCTTTGCTAGGAGCAGGGGAGGACCATTCTGTGCCCCGTACGATGCTCAGCAGCACCTCTGGCTTCTATCTACTGTGCCAGCAGCAGCAGCAGCACCGCCGCCACCCTTAACTGGGACAAATGACTGCTCACTTATGGACTCATTAATTTATTCATCTATTTATTTATTCACTGGTGCATTTGTTTATATTCAGCAACTATTTACTTAGAACTGACTTTGGACCAGGTATTTTTTAGGCTCTGGGAATGCAACAGAAACGGTCTTTGGTCATAAAGCCTACAGTGGAGTGGAGAACACAGATTTTCATCAACTAATTGCACAGAGCCTTACAAACTGGGATAAATGCTCAGAATAAAAGGGTTCTTGCTCTGGGCAGACACTATAACAAGGGGGTCTAACCTGAATGGGGAGCTCGGGGAGTTTTGACTGGAGGTCTGGGAACTAAAGGGGGAGTAGGCACAGACGGCAGGGATAGGTAAGCATTGCATGTAGAATAAGAGCACCTGCAAAGGCCCCGTCGTAGAAAGAGCACAGGGAAGATGGGAGGAAGACAGTGGCTGAAGGAGGTTCAGCACAGGACTCAGGCTTAGGTCTGCATCCCAGGATTTGCCCTTGTTAGAGGGCATGAGCATAAAGATGTCACAGCAGGAGAGACAGAGAGGGGCCCCTGGTGACAACTTCAATCATCTCTAAGGTTGTACCAAGACAACCAGCCACTGATTTCCATCCCCCAAACAAAGGGGGGCCCTCTCTGCCATGTGGCTGTAGGTTCCCAGCTCTACCTTGGACACAGGTAGATGTGCAGTCTCTGGAATGGGCTTCCTGGTTTTCTATGGTTTAGTGAAGAGAGGACCAGAGGCCATCATGTCAGCTCATAAAAAATGTTCTGAAATCTATATTTATGCCTTGTAGCTCTCTTGTGCAAATAGCATATTGTCCTACAAGATGGATGCATCCAGCCCCTTGCAGGCAGTACAATTTTCCCTGGAAGGCCCTTTGCAGCTGGATGTGCTGCCTGGCTGCCCACTGATGCAGGTTCGTGGGGAACAGTCCTGCTCAGGAGACATGAGGTCTGCACTCACTTCCTGCTGCACCCTTGTCTCCCCACAGCACGCATCTTGCATTTTTGTATCAACACAAGTGATCATGAGGCATTCTAGGCAATGGATTTTCAGCATAAAACATTGGTGTTCCTCATTCCAGGTCTGCAGCTCCCTAGATGCAGCTCACTGGGGAAGTCCCCTCCATTCCTTGGATTCTCAGCTTCCTCTTCTATAAAATGGGGTGACTAATCCCCACCCTAGACAGTTGCAAATTCTGTCTTCAGGTCAAATGAGTCCTGTGTGTGAAGGACTCTAGACGCCATGGTACCTTTTGCAGTAAGGGAGGTGCGCAGGCTCTGGTGAAAGCCCAGGCCAGTCGCCAAGTAGCCAGATGATGCTTGGTTAAATGCTGAATCCCCCAGTTACCAGCTCCGAGGCCACTTTATCACCCTGGGCCTCAGTTTTCTCATCTATAGAAAGGGCATAATCCTGCTATCCTATCAACGTGTGGAAAGGATTAAAAATCTACCTATAGAAGCTTCTCAGCACAATCTTGCTTCAATGTACAGCTGCAGTTACCAACCTAACCGTGAGCTTCGGGAAGAACGGAAAGGAACACAGACCAGGGGCTGGGAGGCTAGTGTCTGGGAACAGGTGGGAACCATCACTTGGGCATGCTCCCGGCTTGAAGCCCCTCTGGCCCCTTTCACCTGCAGACACACAGCACTGTCTCCACCTGCCCCCCGGGCCTTCTCTGCAGGGCCTCTCGACGGTCCTGTGCTCCCCATTTTCCCTCACGGCCTGTCACAAAGGCAGCGGCATGGACAAGGTCTTCCCTCCTCTGTTCGGGGGATTTGGTTACAGCTATGAGACCCATCCGATGCCACTTTGGGGCTGAGCCTCCCCCATCCCTGCTGGCAGGGGCCATCTCTTGCATCTCTCCACTCCCTGAGCACTCTGTCCACTCCTTTCTTACAACTTCTGTTTCCTTTTTACCCCTCTGACCTTGGGTTGTAACTTCTTCTCTTTTTGCTGGGCTCACCTGCCGAGACTGTGAGCTCAGGGGAGAGCTCTCCAGGTCCCACTCGGAGCCCACGCACCCTCCAGGGTCTTGGTCAGAGAGCCTTCCCTCCCCCTCTCCCTCCAAGAACAGCTCATCACCTTGACACCCTTCTGTGCCCAGCGTTGTTCCAGGGGCAGATTCAGAGGCATGCTGAAGAGAGAGAGTTACTATACAAAAGTGAATCAAGTAAATAGGTAGCGGCTCCATGCAGAAAAACGTTGGCAGAGTTAACCAATGCAGAGAGTCAGAAGAAGCTATTTTAGAAAAGGGGAGGATCAGGGCCCACAGGTGTTGGGAGCCTGACATGGCATCCTAGGTGGGGTATGCAGGGCTGCCTGTTCTCTTCCCAAATCTCAGTCTGCCCCTCATGCTGGGAAGTTGATCCGAAACCACCTCTGTGTCTTCAGCAAGAATATTAGTACATTAGGGCTGCTGCACTAAATTATGACCATATCGGTGGCTAAAGCAATGGAAATTTATTCTCTCACAGTTCCAGAGGCCCGAAGTCTGAATTCAAGGTGGCTACAAGGTCATGGTCCCTCTGAAGCCTCCAGGGGAGAACCCTGTGCTTCTCCAGCCTCTGGCAGATCACTCCAATCTCTACCTTTGTCGTCATGTGGCTTTCTCCCTGTGTCTTTGTGTCTTCTCTTCTGACTCACCCAATTGTCTTACAAGAACCCTTGCCCTTGGATTTAAGGCCCATCCAAATACTCCGGAATCCTCTCATCTCAGAATCCTTAACTCATTTACATCTTCAAAGACCTTTTCCTAGATAAGGTTATGGCCATAGGTTTTTGGGGGGGGGTAATCCAGACACACGAGGATATGGACAAATCCTTTTGGGGTCACCAGTCCAACCATTACAGCAGGTGAAGGGAAGGACCAATCTGTTCACGCAAAGGATTTCAGCCTCTATGCATGAATTATCAGCATTTTTGTTTGAGTCGAATTTACTTCCAGTTTTATTTTAAATCATTTAAAACTTCGGAGCTGCACCACATGGGTTTCCTTATTAGGCACTGTCACTTTCTTCCTCTCCTCTGAAGGCTCATACAGCCCCTCCCCACTGCTCCCCAAACGTGCCCCTCCCCCAACCCCTTGTGCTCACACATCAAAACAGCAGCACCTGCCAGGGGAGGGGGTGGCTGTCCTCCCTTAGCCTGGGCCTTTGCAGCCTCCTGCTAGATCTGGCCTCATTCAGGGCTGAAGGCAAGAAAATGAAATGGTTCCCAGCTGGAAAAATAACCGCGTCTGGGCTGGCCCAGAACACAGGAAAGGAGCTCAAGGCCCAGGGTTCAACCTATAGTTGTTTTCCTTTGTGTTTTAATGCAAATCCCTTGTTTCTGTTACTGAATCTCTCTCTCTCTCTCTCTCTCTCACACACACACACACACACACACACATACACTACACATACAAACCATTCATGCAAGCATGAAATAAAATGGGAAGTATAAAATGAAGCAGAAAATTTTTCCTTTTTGCTTTTGCCAAATCCTACTCTTACAGGTACTTTACCCAGAATTGTGTTTCCTCCAGAACACATACTTATTCCTCCCAAGAAGATGCACTTTGGTATGCACAGCTAGAGTGTGGTTTTTGGTTTTGTTTTATACTTTATCCATGTACACAGTTACGTGTAAACGCTTTTCATCAAGGAAAAGGGGGGTCCTCTATGGCCTTGCACACTGCTCCTCCTTCTACTGATCTTCTCGAACAGCCTTCCTTATTGGGATAACTGCAGAGATCTTATTTTTAACAGAAAGAACTCCATCCAATGGATGTACCATCTTTTGTATAACCACGTCCTTTATCCGTTATGTTGTGCCCTTCTTTTCCCCCCAATCTTCAAAAATTTGGCACGAACCACACCCTTTTGGCTTCCAGCCCTAGCATCGTTTCTGACCACGTTTTGCTTTTCCAAGTCGATTCTCTGTTCCTGAATACCAGTGGGAATGCAAACATCCTCATGTCTGAGTAAGTGCAGAGGGAGGAATGACGCGTCAAGCCTGGCTGGCTCCTGATGGACTGTAAATCCCACACCCTTAGAGGCTCACATGGGTCTGCCTCACTTCCCGTGTAGCCTTCTCCTCTGGCTATCACTTGCAAAGGGAAAAGAAAAATAAACTTGGCCCAGTGTTAGCCTGTCTTGATGCCTGGGTGGGCCTAAGAGCTGTGGGGCTTCAGTCACTTAGCTCATGGGCCTGGTTACAACTTGCCGCTCTTTGAAACGACCACAGGAGAAGAGCACATGGAGTGAGCTTTACGGCTGCTGTAGATGCCAACTTGTTCAAGCCCAACACTGGCCCACGACGGCCTCACTGGAGCCGTGTTAGCACGGTGGACCCACATTCTAGTCTCTGGGACTGTGTGAGCTTGGGAAAGCCCCTGCCTCCCTGAGCCTCTGTTGCTTCAACTGCCAAAAGAAGCTGTTGATGCCCCATTGTAAGACTGTTGGTGAGTAAATGGGAAGGAGAGAAGCTTCCAGAACAGCTGTTCTCAAACTATGCCACACATGCGACCCACCTAGAGGGCTTCACAAACCCTAATGCCCAGGCCACATCTGGAACAATTAAATCCAAGTATCTGAGCCTGGAACCCAGGATTCAGTATTTATAAACCAATCAACCACCCATCCACAGATCCCAATGTGTAGCCAAGTCTGAGAACCACAGACTTAACCCCGTGCCTGGCCCATATGTAGGCATCCCTCAACAAATGCTAATAGCTGCCTTCTCTTTCCTAAATCCTAAAGAAAACGTAAATCTCCACATTGCTTTTTTGAGAAACCATTCATACATAAGGCCAAGCAGTCAAAGGGGCGCCAAGGCAGCCATCTTACGCAAACTCCCAGACACTCCATGGACTCTGAGAGCAAGGGTACGGTGGGAGGTCAGGGTTTGAGGTTTTGGAAGCTTCTGGAAAGTGAGGCAATGGCATTTCTGAAATTCCTGCCCTTCCTTCTTATCTCAATCCCTTTATCAGCCCAGCTCTGAGCCAGCCTCTCTGTCAGGGAGGGTGTTGAGAGCTCCCTCTCCAGACAGCCTCCTGGGTGGGGGCAGGGCGCCTCTGTGTGCAGACCTCACACAAGACTCAAAACGCCACCACTCCAGGCCCTCTTAAAGTCTCTATTTGATCTCACCTCCGAAAATCAACTCGTTACTTAAAGTTAAAGGTGAGCCTGTAAATTAAGAGACTGAAAATAATCACGAATGAGGGACACTTGTAAGGATTCATGACTAATCAATCCTCTTAGGGAAATTACTTAGACCATCAAACCCTTGAGGACCATCCCGGTCATATCCGAGTCAGTTGCCACTTAGTACATGCCATTCCCCCGTCAACAGCGTCCATATAGCCTAAACAAGGGTTTCCCAAATGGTGACCCTTTGGGGTACAATCACTTCAGTTTCAGCCTAGGAACCCTGGGCTTCACATGCCCCTCAAGCAACACCTCCGTTCACACCACTGAAAATCCCTCTCCTAAGCTTTTCCCAGAGAAAGGTGTGCGGAGCTGATCTGGGTAACAGAAAAAAACAGCAGGAAAGAAAAGCTGAACCGCGCCCTCTGTGCTCTTGCTGCCTTCTCCATCTTGTTCAAGATGGCGCCCTAGCGTCTGCTCTGCAAAGGCTGGAATGCCCACCCTGAAGGCTGGGCAGAGACCTACCTGCTCCGAGGCCGGGAGGCGGCGAGCCCGCGGGCGAGGAAACCGAAAGCCGGAGCTGCGGTTGGGAAGAAGACGTCTTCGCGGTTGCGGCCTTTTATCCTGACCTGTCCTGCATCACCTGGAATAGCTTCCATCTGTGTAAAAACTGCATAAAGGGCCAGGTTCCAATTCTTTTCTGTGGCGGTTCTCTTCCCCAAAGTGTGGTCCAGAACATTCATTTCCTCAGATATTCTTGGAGGTATATCATTCCATTGTCAGAAGAGCCCGTTAATTTTAAGAGACCACATTTCTCTTTTGCGCACTCATAATGCATCTTAGTCTCTTAAAGAGGCTGAGAAATCCTGTATTCTTAAAAAAAAAAGTATGCTTAATCTTTAGTTCAAGATTTCCCAAACTTATTTGACTGAGGAATGTTCCATCTCTTTCTCTGCCCTTCCTCCCTCTTCACATCTGTTTTCTAGTCTAACAGTAACATCAGGCTACAGGAGCAACGTTCTTCAGAGGGAGCACTGGGAACACCACCCCAGGAGAACAGTCCTTCATTCAGTGAACGAGTGAATCAAGCAGCACACAGCAATGCCCCTTCCGGTATGCACGCTACAGCCTAGCACGTGTTCCTGCCTCTGCCGAGAGGCCTCACCTGCCGGCAACAGGTGACACTGCCCCAGGTTCAGTGTCAAAAGCTTTCACGTGACCACATCTAGTCAGGGTGAGAAGCCCTTCAAGCAAACCTGAAAAGTTGGATTCACGTGTTTCCTCTGACAGTAACTGCCAGTTGCCAAAAGCAAGGCGCCCGCCATTTCTTCTTTCCGTGGCCACTGAAACCTGGGTCTGAAGCCACATGTCTCTTATAAAAACAAAACAACAAAACCGTGTGTGTTTGTGTGTGTGTGTGCATTCATATGCCCATTAGTTTCTGCAGGCTTCCAACATGTATCCGTCAACGCGGACCAAATATGTGCCTCAAATATGTGGAGACACAAGCGAGATCAAGGCCAGCCTCCCTCTTGTCTTCAAGGACAGGCATCTTGGTATAATGCTAAAAAAACAAAACAAAATGAACACAGTACGCTGTTTGACCCTGGAGAGGCCTGCTCTCCCTTATCAGCCCTGCTTCATTACCTTCCTGAGTGACTTTGATCCTTCACCCCCTATGCCTCACTTTTCTCAACTAAAAATGGGCATAAATTTCAGGGTCATTATAAAGACTGGTTTAACATCAGCAGCGTTCCCAGCATTATCATATCCAGTGCTATTTAGTGTTTCCTGGAGTAGGAACTTTTGGAGGGCCTCCCCTCGAGCAAGCAGAGGAATCTCTCTTCAAAAGGAGGAGCTGGGGATGAGAAGGGGGTGCTGTTCACACCGCGCTGCTCAGAACAGTGCCCACACGTACTGCGTGTTGGTGAGCACGCATGCCAGTATTTATCGGAGGAAAAAAAGAGTTTCAAGCAGTACCCCCACGGGACTGGCTAAAAATGTGCCGAGGGATGTAGGGAATTAATATCCTTCCAATTACTGTTTGTCACATCTTTATAGGTTACATTAGCCCCAATTGCCTTGAGTGAAAGATTCCAATGGGAAAGAGGGGGAGGGGAAAGAGAAAAGAAAAGAATCTTGTAAGAAAAGGATCGAAACTCATTTGCAACTTCTGCCTAACACCAGGAGCGGGGTTTAAAAGAAATCGCATGACCACTGGATGAAAAGGACATTGTGGTTTTCACACGCGCTCACGGGACTCCCACAGTCACACACACTCACTTGGGGAGCACTACACACGCCCCCTGGCGGCTCCCAAAGTTCTCCGTGTGGATCATCCCGTGTAATGCTCACATCCGCTCAGCGTCCACTGTTAATACCCGCGTTTCACAAACCAGGGAAACTGAGGTTTCCTGAGGTTCATTCATCTGCTGAGTCGGGGCTCCAGCCCTCCCAGCACTTGCGATCAAGCTCGGGTGGTAACACAGTGGGGGTCACCCACAAATTACAACCCAGGAAGGAGCCGGAGGTGAACTTTGGAGAAAAGTTGGCCCTAGGGTCAGAAAGCCTGCTTCTGTCCTAGCCGCGCCCAACAGCTGTGCCCCAGCCTGGGCATCAGGGGTTTCCAGCCCAAGAGTTCACAGGAGGACCTTAACGGTCTGCATGTGAAAGCGGGTGCACAGCCAGATCCAGACTGTGGGACATTTCCCTTTTGTCCTTTCTTCCTAACCAAAGCGCCCCATCCTTGAGCTCGAGGACTTAGTTTTACTTTCTTTGGCTGGAGAGCAGCACTTGAGCGAAGTCAACAATCCGGAGACAGGGGAGACAGCCAGGCAGAGGAAGACAAACAAAACTGACACCCAGCAAAAATGCATAGGTATTCAAAATGCAAGCTCTAATTTCCACTCCCCTGCCTGAAGCCTGCCAGACACAAGGCTCTGAGAAAGAAAAGAAAAAAAATCTGATTTGTACTGAAAGGGGCCAAAAATAACCTTGCTTTCTCCTGAAGAAGAAAACAGAAAATTCCGAGGTTTCCTCCCATTTGGATGTCCTTTTTCCCTGGCAGTTGGCAGGGTGAACTGGGAGCTCACTCGCTCTGGAGGAGACAGTGGGCCAAACCCTGGGGCGTGACAAGGGGGAGAGGAGGCCAGTGAGCTGTGAAGCCAGGGTTTTGCAAGGGGCGTGGTGGCTGCTTGAGAAGGAGGCCATCATTAGGAGGGACGTCTTCATTTGCATATGCTAATTTCAAGCTATTTCTAATCAGCAATAGGCTTGTTTTTTTAGCCTTCCGAAAAAAATCCTGTGTGCCCCTACTTTCCATCCCCACTGCCTCTGCACTGTTTTGACTTTTTTTTTTTTTGGCCAAAACCTCCTCCCTGGGCTCTGCTTCCAGGCTATTCCTATCTTCCCCACATTTTCTAAACTACGACCCTGATGTCCCGTTTTGTTTAAAAGCTTCCGGTGACACCCCATCAACCACAGAAAAGTGTTTCTATCAGATCCCAAGCTGTGTTTTGTCTCTGTCTGCCTCCGGCCTCTGTCGGTGCTGAGTATGCCTCCTTTTTCCCAGCCTTTTGCTTCGTTTAGGTCAACAAACCCCACTCGCTCTTCCTTTCTGGGTCCCTGCTTCTTGTGCAACCTCACCAGCATAGTTCCAGTCTCCCCTGGGTTGTCCTTCTCAGCCTCAGCCCCCAGGGGTTCCTTTTCTCTGTGGCTCTGAAAACGAAGTACAATTTCCCCCAGCTTACTGATGAGGAAGCCGGGGCCAAGAGGAGAGGACGTGCCCAAGGTCCCATCACTGGTAAGTGATGGACTTAGCGCACCCCCAGCTTGGGGGGCAGGGGCTGGATCCCGCTGTGATTGACAGCTGCCAAAACCACGTGTGAGGCTCCCTCACGATGCTCCTGAAACCTCTACGTTGGTGTCATCGTTTCTGAAATAATTAAGCAGCCATTCCAAGTGTTGCTGTTTCTGGAGAGAGGGTTGATGTTGCCTTGTACTTTTGTGGCCGCTAAGTTTCCCCACAATGCTGAGAATCTATTTTTAGCTTGGAAATCAAGCAGAGTGTGATTATCCCTGCCAACAAATAAATAAATAAATAAATAAATAAATAAATAAATAAATAAATAAATATTTTTTCAAGTGCATGCCCATTTGCTACACACAGAGGAAAACCCTGGCCAGGCCAAGGAGACCTCGAATGCAAGTATGGACAGCACAGGGCAGAGAAAGGGGCCCTGTGACGAGCAGGTCCCAGGATTACACAGGAGACCTGAAGTGTGTTGAAATGCTCTGACTGATAAAGACTGCGTGTGGAGTAACGGTGGAAACAGGCCCACTGGGAAACTCCTGGGGGCGGAAGTGAGCATCGCCGGACAGTCTCCCCTGGGCCCCCATCTGGGTGCACGGCCGACCTCCACTCACAGAGGACTCACCACTCTGGCCTCTTCCCCCAGCCACAAAGGTCGTGATTCTCACCAGCCCCGCTCAGGAGGGGTCACTGACTCTGAAAGCTGTCTGTCCCTACACTTGACCTTGGTCCCTACACTTGGCCAAGGTGTGGCCTCCTTCCAGACGGACGTGCAGCCTGACTCGTCCTTCGCAACAGCCTTATGAAGTGTTTGTGAATTCCCGAGATAAGGAACTAACTCCCCCAGGAGATGCTCTGGAGTACTGGTTGTCAAAGTGCCTGATCAGCAGCTTCAGCACCACCTGGGAACTTGTTCGAAAGGCAGATTCTCAGGCCTCATCCCGGACCTGTTTAATCAGAAGCAGAGAGGGGCACAGTCTGTCTCAACTAGCGTTGCAGGCGATTCTGAGGAGTGTTTGAGCACCGCTGCGACGGAGAGGTGTGGACAGGGCGGGAGACCCTCTGCTGCACCCCTCCCCACCCAACAGAAGCCGTTCAGCAGTCCCCTTCAGAGCAGCAGGGCCACCTGACCCTCACAGGATCCTATTTTCCCAAGGTTTACCCAGTCACTGATGTGCTGCCTTCTTGAGCTTCCCTGTGGCTCCGGCTCCCTCAGCCCAGGGGGGCTTGCCTCTCCTGTCCAGGCCATGATAGAAAAGACCCAAAGTCCCTTGCTAACGAGACAGTCAGTGCCTTGTATAGGCTAGGCTTTGTGTTACCCTGTGGAGAAGTGGAGGATGAAAATAAGAAGGACGATAGTGTCTGCCTTTGTGGAACTCGGCGCCTGGTCAGAATAATAGATACTATTAAAAGTGAGAGATACGCAACTTGTGCTTTGGGAAGTCACCCTAACGGAGAAGGAGAGGGAGCCAGATGTGAATGCACGAGAAGAGGACCCAACCTGACCAGGATAAAGTTCACCTTATAAAGAGGAAAGGGAGAGAAAAGGAAAGAGGGAGGGAGAGAACAAGAAAGGAAGGAAAGAAGGAAAAAACTTGGCTAAACTTTGGGTCCTAAAAGAACTTACAGTTATCTTTTACATTTGCCTTAGATGAACACATTTGAAAGGGTTTGCAAGCAAAGCCAGTTGTTGATTCAGCCTTCTTTCTCCCCAGTGGACTCTTATTTGATGGAAAAATCCATCATTCTCCTGCCACCCAGCAAATTTCCCTATAATACAACAAGATTTCCTAGGATGTGTAAAAGCCTTGGCCATCACCCACTTGCTAGCAAGGAACCCAGAATCTTGGAGGTTTGTGATGGAAACAGGACCTTTCCTAAGAGTCGGTGGCTGCTGGGAATCCTCAGTTCCACCTCAGTGCACGTGGATCACTGCCCCTCCTCATGCTGGCTGTGGGAGAGTGGGGATGGGGTTTACTCACTAATATCCACCCCCTTTTTTATCTCAGGGGAGTCTGTAACCCTTTGAGACTCAACAAGTCAATCTACGGTAGTCTTGACCAGTGGTTGTCCATCCAGTTTGGGAAATCATTTGAGGAGCTTTTAAAATATATCTCCGCTGGGATTATTTGCTTGAGATCCAATTTTGGTCAATGAGTTATGATGGCAGATGTCCTGAAGGGCTTTCTCATTCTTAAAAAGAGACCCGTGGAGGGAAGACAAAGGCCCTTTCTGCTTTAAGACAGTGTTGTTTGCTATGAATACACGGGACTTCAGTAGCCAGCTGGAGACCAGCTGACCCACTGGGGACAGTAGAACAGAAAGGTGGAAAGAACTTGGGTCGTGGAGGATGTCAATGAGCCCCTACTTAACCAATTCTGAACCACTCTACTTCTGTATTTAGTAGCCGAGTGGGTTTGGGCATATCAACTAAGTCTCATTTTCTTTATTTGTAAAATGAGGATAAAATCACTCATCTCATAGTGTTGCTGTGGAGATTGATGAATTATGAATCAAACCATCTGAAATGCTTAGCAGAGTGCTTGACACTAAAAAAATGGCAGATGATTATAATAATAATGTTATTATTAATATTAATAATAATGCTGCTGCTGATAGTTTATCTGAAGAATGGTGTGCTGTTATCCCCTCCCTATATCCGCACTTTGGATATTCTGCTTTTCATAATATGCTTTAAAATTATCTTAGGGTTTTACTTGTTTGTGGATTTGCCCTTTCAAATTTTAACAATTGGCATTATAATAGAATTATGCATGTTTTCCCCAATGGATCATGCCACTGATTTGTTCTGGAGGCAAATTAGGTCTTCATCGTATGATCTGTGGCTGAACCAGCTCTCTTCTCCTTCCTGCTTTCTCGGTGACTGTGTGAACAGTACCAGGACTGGGTCCTACATGCCAGTTGTGCAGGCTGGGCTGGACTGCACTGGGTGCTGGGGCTAATGTTGCCCCAGGAGATTCGCTGCCTGGTCCTCTGCCCGTACCATTTTCATCAGACACACTAATGCTCATTTGTAATGAGCACGACAGTTAGATGTGAACTCTTGTTAGGTGGTCTCAGGACAACCTCATATCAAGTTTTTTCAACTCGCTCTGGTCCCCTCTCCAGTGTGGGTTCAGCCAGTGAGGGTTCTGGGGGTCCTCCTTGCCTTATGTGCTTGGAGCATCTCAGGATGGAGAGCAGATCTTACATCATGGCCCAGGAGGGACAGCTAACACCATGTTGTGGATGTGAAAGGAAACTCTGCAGCAAACTCTCTGGGTTTGAATTTGTGTTTGGTGACCTTAAGTGAGACATGTCCCCTCCTGGGTCGTCAGTTTCTGCACTGTTAAAATGAGGTGGTTGGACTTTCCAGCTTCAAGATTAGAAACTGCCAGAGATGTCTATTTCTCAAGAAGGCATGTATTAATTTATTTATTTTCACAGAAAGAGGTTTCTCTCAAGGTGAAGGTTCTTGGTGTTTGGATAAAATAAGTTTCCCTCAAGTGGGCTGTGCATTTTTATAATATTCAATTGTCTTCACATCTGGATGAAAAGACCCCAAATTCTACACAGTAAAGTTTGCATCAATCTTTTATTTCTACCAGATAGCTCAAGGTTATGATGTTCTCTTGTCTTCAGAAGAAAACAAGGCCATACGAAGCAGAATATATGAATCAGGCTCTGCTTTCCCCTTCGGAGGAGCAGGAGTGGGGGGAGGAGATACTGCAGCCCTTTTTTTGGTTGTTGTTCATAATTCATTATTATAAAGATTTATAAAGGGCCTTTTCATAAGCGCTTCACAAAGAGATTAGAACAAACGTGTCTTATAATTCAGTTAAATTCACTAAATTGCTGATGCAGGGGAAAAGTTGCATTGCCTTTGAGGAACGAAGTGTGATCGATAATATTTTCCTGAGATACTGAGACGCTGTCCTTGGGGAGGCCTCAGTGGCTCCATCCTGAGCAGCAGGAGCAGCGACTGCAGAGTAGCTGGTCCCTCGTGGATTGCTGCCTCTTGCCTCCACACCCATTGCTTGCTTGCTCAGCATGCTTCCCAAATTTCATTATAGACCCTTCCAATGCGGTTGTCTCCATGTTGCACTTCTTCCAGAAATCCTCCCTCGACTAGCCTCCTCTCACAAGTCAGGAGCTCCTCTTCTGTGTCCCCACCCCACACTGAACCTGTCTTATGAGTATCATCTGTGGACTTGCTGAATCCCTCATCAGCTTGGGAGCTCTGAGAGCAAGAAGGCCTTGCCCCCCGTGCTCACCACTGCATGCCATCTCACGCAAGGCCACATAAGCTTTGCAGATCCTAAGTAACTGTCTTTCCAATGAATGAATAGATTTATACATTCACAACTTCACTTTTACTAGAGACCCATTCTAGAATGGCTAGCCTTTCTCCTCCACTTGAAGACTTAACTCAAGTCCATATTTTCCATGTGACACCCTCAGACAACTCTACCGTCCCATCTCCACCAACTTCACCTTACACTTATCTAGAAACAGAAGATCAGTGTGAGCTGAGGTACACAGGGTTCACCATTATGGATTTTGGAGTGAAATTTTGTTAAGTTTTCCAGGATTCTCCCATCTGTGGGATCTTGGGCAAATGACTTAACCTCTGGATTCTTGCTTCCTCATCTATACAGTGGAAATGTTAGTACCTATTCCTCAGTATTGCTGTGAGGATTAAGTGAAGTAATATTTGTGAACCCCTTTGCACAGTGCCTGACTCAAACTAAGTGCTTATTGAAAGGAAGTAACCAACACCTAAAGTATAATTTGGGGTTTCTAGAATGTTCAAGCTCTACTGTGGAGGAGAATTTTGGCTCTCTGAACTTCTCCTCAAAATGTGACATCCAGGTCACCACGCTGGAGGCAGCCATGCTGAGCCTCTGCACATACCATTCTTAAAGCCTGTGTTGGCCCACTGTGGAATGATGTTTCAATGCCTTTCCCACATGAGAGCACAAGTTCTTCCAAGCCAAACATCATGACATTTTATTACTGTGTCCCCAAGCTTCACATGATATTTGGACCAAAGCCAGCGCCCAATGTTTGTTGAATGAATAAGAGAGAAGAAGAGAAACACATCCCACCTCAGATTGGTATCCATTCTCCTTGAGCAAGCTCTGAGCATCATTATCTTTCCCCATTTAAGATGTTTTTTACTGTAGGACTAGTTCACACACCTGGCCTTTTTCTTAGGGGTCTGCTTTAGGTCTCCAACCATGTACTAAATCGTAGCCCGCAAGTCTGAGGCTCTATCTATGTCCCAACATTGGCTGCATCCTCCCTCCATCCACAGTTTAGCAAATATTTCTAGAAAACTAGTGTGCTGACCCTGTCTGTACTGGGTGCTACTGATATAAGCTGAATGAGAAAGGTGTGGGCCTTGTCCTCATGGAGATCATACTCTATCATGGGTAATCATGGGTTATAATTCCTGGAAGGAATGCATGCTCTCCCTCCTGGCTCCTCTCTCGGGCAGACTTCAAACCACTTTGTCACTAATCACATCTCAAGTGCAGCTGCTCGCTGAAGAATCCTGGTGTTACATTATTGTGAATATTAGCATTGGGTCAAGACCAAATTTCAGCCTATCATGCCTCCTTGGACACTGACACTCTTCACAGATGAGTTCCCTAAACTTGATCCAACACAACCCCACTTCCATGCACCCTCTTCTTGGTAGTTGGCAGCCAAAACCCACTCATCATGCCCTGGGCTCTGAATCTCCGGCCATCTCCCAGAAAATATATCAAAGTAGCAGTCAAGTTAGCCCTCCCAAAACTTCAACTTACATGTAACTCAGATGCACACTAGTCTAAGAGAACTTTCTAGATTTAAATATCCATCACTCTCCATACTATTCTGTGATAATATCCTCTTAAATTCAAACTGGGCAGTGTAATGACTATACTCCTCCCACAAAAAAAATTAATATGGTCTAACTGGTTATAAATTTTGCACTCATTTCCTCCATATGTACAGACATTCATAAAAAATGGAGAAATCTCATGAGCTATATGGATTGGCCATTGTATAATTGCCTACAAAGAAAGAAAAAAGTTTTTAGGATATAGAAGTGAAAGAATAATATATAATTCATAATATAGAGATGAAAGGTGTGTGAACATGAAGTGGCTCTTCCTTTGAAAATGTTTAATCATTTTAATATCAACATACCTTATTATAAAGACAACATGGCTTATCCAAATACAATCAGTAAAGTACTACAGTCTTTAATCAAAAGATTACGGAATTCTCAAATAGTCGCTAGGATAGAGCATTTTATGAATATGGTTTGAATATTAGTTAAATACAGATTTCTTAATAGTTGAGCCATTATGTAATTAAATAATATTTATATAATGACAATTGCATACTCCATAAGTGAAAGTTAGATTTAATGAGACTTTTATTGGCACAAATGATTAATAATAAAGCCCTCCTTGCTGAAGGTAATTTATACCCATATGATACGGCCAAAATGAAAAGCTCCTTTTGGTGCTTACTTTATGTGCCATGTTACCTACTCCTATTCAGTTCAAACCAATTCCTTGTTAAAAAACATCAGCCCAGGACTTAAGGGCAATAAAATTGTTAGGAGTGAAACAATGGACAAAGGCACCCTTATAAACATGTTGAGGTTAGAGCAGATTTGTGCTAAGATTTAAATTTTATTTTGCTAATAAATTGGTACTTTTTCCTCAATAATTTATGGAAATGTCTCAGGGACCAAAATAAGGTTAGTCCTGATTTGGGGAGAGTGTGTAGATGCATATCTGAAAAGTAGGTAAACTGGTAATAATGTGTCATGATCTCAAATGTGACAAGTGTGGGAAAATATGATATATGCCAAGCACTTGTCAAGGGCCAAGCGCTGTGCTAGGTAATTTAATGCACAGTTCCAGAGGCAGAGGAAACATGGGCTTTTTTTTGGACTTGTAACTAGAACATCCCAACAGGGGGCTATCATGATCCTCTAAATAAGTAGTTAGGAAAGCAAACTGGGCAGGACAACAGACGTGGGGGTATTTTAGGTATAATGTATCTAAATGACCATTTTTAACTCCTTCCAATGCCTTCATTTACATCACAAACCACAGACATAGGTGTGAGTTCTGGATTGACTACTTTCTACCCATGCTTCATCCTCATTAAGTCACTAAGTGCTCGATGGGTCTCAGTTTCCTCCTCAGCAAAATGAGGATATTGAACAGTCCCTGCTATCTCCTGTACTTACGAGGAACGAATATAACATTAGTGACCAAGGACTGAGTTCTCATTGCTCTTTTCTCAGACTCTAAGTAGAAAACATGCCATACTAAACAATTTGTGTTGTATCCTTCATACCTGCCATGGTACTTTGTGCAGAGAACATAGTAATATAGGAGGAATGAATGGGTCTATTCATAGAACTCTATTTAAATGTTGTTCAATTATTTCTATTATTCCATATAAGATGGAAAAGAGAGATGTCACAATACTTGGAGACAATGCACACGTGTTCAAAACAGTGAAGTCAGGCTCCATCTGCCATGACTTTGGTCCCTTCCAGAGAACTGCGATAACACTAGGACACTGTCACTGGCCACACTACCTTTTCTGAAATGGATCTATTATAAGTAACATCACCCCTGAGTTTGGAGTTGCCAAAATGTTTATTTTGCATTGGAAAACAGACTTCTCAGTAAAAGCAGTCTGGACTGACCCTGAGGTTTATTTGGCTTCTCCACGTTCATGGTTAGAGGTGAAGATATTAAGGGTGATTAAAAGTATAAAGAAGGACTGGACAAAGCTAATAATTTAGTAAGGAAGATTTCTGAAGGTGGGATATGGAGAGTGGGGTGGTTAATAAATATTTGCTCTCATTTTTACTAAAATTTTAGCCATGGTTGTGGCTGGGTAGAGAGACTATGGAATTTCATTTACTCCACTTCAGCCTAAATTTTTAGACAGCAGTATACAATGGTCGCAAATGTGTTACATGCATTTTATTTATTTATTTTATTCTATTTATTTATTTTTTTAAAGATTTTATTTATTTATTTGAGAGAGAGAGAGAGAGAGAGCACAAGTAGGCAGAGTGGCAGGCAGAGGGGAGAGGGAGAAGCAGGCTCTCCACTGAGCTGAGAGCCTGATGCGGGACTTGATCCCAGAACCCTGGGATCATGACCTGAGCTGAAGGCAGCCGCTTAACTGACTGAGCCACCCAGGCGCCCAGTTACATGCATTTTAGAAAGAAATATTTTTCCTACAATGGGCAAATACCTCCAAGAGGCTTCAGAAAACATACTGTTGACAATGGGCTTTCACACAGGATTTTGGGGATTTTAATTCTACCTCCACCAATTAGTTGCTATATAGCCTTGGAGGCAAAGTTCTCAATGGCTCTCAGCCTTGGTTACTCACCTTTAAAATGGAGATGATTATAACAATCTAATATGGCTGCAGACCTTATACTCGGCTCTCTTCTTAACATAGAGAACATAATTCCAAGTCCTCTGACTCGAACTCAGAGATTTTCTAAGACACGGATATTGAGGACACATTCTCACTTGATATATCTTGATATCACCTCTCCCATGGTCTTTTGGGCATAAACACACAGCTGCACATGTGTGCGTGTGCGCACACACACACACACACACACGCACACAGTTTTTCTGAACTTTCCCCCCAAAACTAAAGCCTTCTCCTGAGCCAAGAGGCAGCCCATTCCTTGAACATCACTAATTTTTGGTCCTTGCATTTCCTAAAGTGAAATAGGTGATTTGGACACATTCTCCAGTAAGTCTTCCTATGAACACATTCATTAGTCAATTTCTAGATCAATGGGTTCAACATTCTCAGCTCCTTATCCTCATTATCAATTAAAAAGAAGAACATATGATCTTGTCAAGAATGAGGGCAGGCTGCATTCCATGAGCCAGATAGAGAATGCCATATTTGGTTATTCTCTCATGGCCTCATCCTCTCAAAATATACCTTGAAAAGTATGGGAGAGAACTCTAGCTCCACAAAATCCTGTTATCTTTTCTGCCTGGGAACACGGCTGGACCACGACTCTCACGCCCCCTTGCATTTCAGTGGGGTTTGGAGCTGAGTTATGACCAAAGGCATGGGAGCAGAAATGGGAAAGCTTACCAGCCTCAATCAGTACAGCCCCCTATGCAACCTGAGAGGCTCTTGCCCAGGCTGACGGTAGGGTGCAAAATATCCAAGGGGAGCTCTGAGATCCAAGGAGATGGCAGAACCTCCAGCTGATGAGGTCTGGGTCTCTAAATAACAGTATTGGAAGACTACCCATCTAATGCCCACAGCTACGTCATGTGAGCAAGGAATATACTTTTTGCATATGAAGCCACTGACATTCTGGGGATGGTGGGTATAGCATTCAGCTGCACCGTAATACAAGAGACAAACTTGGATTCTACTGCATGATCACAGTTGATAGACAATTTGGCAAATCCCTCCCAGTGTTAAGTACATTTGCAAAAAAAAAAAAACAGAGTTTCTGACAATTGCGGATAAGGATCTTGAAAGACAGAGGCGGGGTTTAGAACTTAGAGGCTCTGTTGTGGAGGCACCTGCTCCCCAAACAAGACTTCTGGTCCCTGGGGACTGACAAAGCTTTGGCAGATAGGAAACATCCCTGGCCCAAGCCCCCTGGTGCCCTAATCACTGCTTCCAGAAAATGAGATCACCTCCACAGTAGTATTTTTAGATCAGCCTAATTTCTAGAAAAAGCCGCATCTGGCATGCACACTAGATGGGCATGTTGTTACGAATGTGTTTGCTATTCATTTTCATTATTAATATTTACTACAATACAATTAGTCTCGTTCTGAGCCTTTGAGTTAGAGGGTATTATAACTTCTCCAACTATCAAGTACATGAACTTGTATTCTGCCTCTTCTCAATGATCCCACAGATTCTTGGTGTATGTGCCCTTCTTCCCTTGGGTTATGTGCCCTGTATGATTACACATCAGGATCACTTCTCTGAAAAGGTTTCACTGATTACTCTTTAGCTGGGTTCAGTACCCTCCCTAAGACCTCATAACATCTGATGCTAATGAATGACAATTATTTCAATGAGAGTATATTTAAAATATTTCAATTTGCTTCTCCCAGCCTGTGAGCAGGAACTGAGTCAATACAGTTTAATTTCCAGCACCAGAGACACTGCCTGGCATGCCCGCTTATTCATTTAAGAAAGATTCAGTGAGCACCTGCTCTGTGCCAGGCCCTAGGTAGTCAATGGAGAAGTAACAGCTGCCAGAGTCCCAGTTCTTAGGGAGCTACAAGCCTAAAGAGGGAGATTGACAGTTAGCCAAGATTGGCTCTAATGCATGCGTAATCACTAATGAGTTTGGTGATCTGGAAGAAATGAACATGCTTCTGTGATGATCTCTTACTTCGTCTCCCCTCAAATAGACTGTTAGACAACGGTTTGGGTACAAATTGTTTATTTAGGGAGGTAATTTCAGGGAGTTCGGTGAGAGAGCAGAGGAGTGAGACAAAGAATTGAGGAAAGCCAGTAAAGGTTAGGTTAAGGAGCAGATAAAGGCTGTGGGCCCCTGCAGCTCAGCTCTGCTCGGGCTGTC
This sequence comes from Ailurus styani, assembly GCA_002007465.1. Lineage (NCBI taxonomy): Eukaryota > Metazoa > Chordata > Mammalia > Carnivora > Ailuridae > Ailurus > Ailurus styani. Next base: position 1,243,837 of record LNAC01000305.1, on the reverse strand, counting down.
TGAGAGACTGTATGCAACAAGCCTGGGAACTGCCCCTCTATGGGGCAAGACAGTGACTTTAGCCAAAAACCAAATGCTTAGAAATGCAAATGGCTGGCTGGCTGGCTGAATCCTGCTAAAATGCTACGGTCTAACTGAAAAACTAAAGGGGGCAATGAACTAATAAGAACTGAATGAGGAATGAATGAATGATGGACATATGGTGAAATCCAGTGGTCTGTGCAAGAGAATGCCTGCCTGTCACCTGCACTGTATTACTGGACTGAAAGCTGCTTGCAAATATGAATGTGCTCATTCATGTGCTAACACTTGGAAGGAGATGTAAACCCAGCCCAAGTGTTCTCATGCACACAGGTGGACCTTTGAAAAAATTGCAAACTTATTTACAACCAATTACCTTCAGTTTAATGATGCTGTGTCCCATATTCTCTTCATGGTCTGGAAACAGGACTCGTGGTTCTAAGTCAACCTTCCTAGAAGACCCAGAAATGCTGACATGGCAGGGCCAGGCTCGTAGACACAGGCACCTTGGCAAGTAAGAAAAGAAATGCAGTGAACCTCCTGGGGCTGTCTGGATGGGGCAGAAGGACGAGCTATTTATGCAGATGTGAACAATTATGTATTTGTATTATATCCTAAAATTGTTTCTATGCATATATTAAAGAACCATGTCTTCACTTTTATTCGCTCATTTATTCATTCATTTCATATGTATTTATTGAGCATCTGCTAGGTACCAGGTGGTGGCAATCCCATGGTGAGCAGTAGACACAATCTCTCCATCTCAGAGATTTCCCTCCTAGAGGTTGAAGATGTTCAGTACACAGAATTACGATATTGTAAAGAGGGAAATAGTATAGAGTTCCACGGGATGATACATGTGGACCCTCAATCTATACCAGAAAGAAGCAGAAAGTCTCCTTGAAGAAAGGGTGGGTGAGTAGGAAGTAGCAAGTAAACGCGGAAGCAAAGAGGAGCCTAGGGGAGGAGTTCACTACCACTTGGTGAAGGTCTAGGGCCCATTTCCAATGCTGGGGAGACAGCAGCACAGAGAGGCAGAGAGAACTTGGAGGGACACAAGGTTGGAGAAATGGGTAGGGGACCGATGGGCACTGATTCCTGTACATGATGTTTTACATATTTCAAAAACTTATTCACAGGCAGCCAATTTTGTAGATGTTATCGATTAACAAACCAAGGTTCAGAGAACACTTGCATTAAAGGAATAGAAGACACTTCAAGGAGTGTCCTGCCCTCTGTATTCATTTCTTTCAGTGGCACACATTTACTGAGTAGCCCTTCCATGCTAGGTCCTGGGTAGGGCCAGGTGGATGTGGAGTCCAGAGGCCACAGGGCACAGAGGCTCTTGTGTCCCAGCGTGAGATTTTAGGGGACCTTGCCAATCAGAGAGGCCATCTTTTTCCCACCCTCTGTATTCTGCGTATTGGCCAACATGGGATATTGACTCAGGGACACAGAATCTCATCCCTGCTACACACCACCAATGTGACCTAGTTATCCTAAGTCACTGAGCCTCACTAATTTCTACAAAATGGGAATACTGAGAATCCCTACCTGACATACCTGTGTGTGTGTGGCAGGCATATGAAAGAGATCGGCCCAATAGCTGGTGCTCCCCAAATGCTAATTAATGTCTATGTAGATGATGGATTTTCCATGAGGCTATATACAGGGCTAGAGGCCATAAGCTTCAGAATGGTCTCTTGGTGTGGAATCAAGGAAGACTGTTCTCAAGGTCTACCAGTCTGAGAATGGCAAAGTCTGCTCTTAGAGGTCAGAGAGACTTCTAGCCCAGCCCTGAAGCATTTAAAAAGAAATTGTAAAAACATCAGTTGGGTTGTTATGGATACAGAGCCGGGCCATACAAGCATCTTCCAAATGTCTCTTATCCTTAAGCCAGGAAAGCTTCTGATCCTAAAGACTTTTCTTGCAACAGCCTGATAGATAAAAGAGAAAACCATTGCTGTTCTGGCCATACTGGGGTTGGGGGCCAGATCCTTGCTTGTCCGCACCCCCGTTCCCCCACTGCAGCTTCTCATCTTCTCACTGTAGCCCTACGGAGCTGCTAGAAAACCTTGGTCTCCAGCCTCTACTTCCTGGGGTCTTTGGAAGCTCCAACGGCACTCAAGCCTGCATCTGGGCCAGCAGCGGCCTGCCGAGCTTGGCACCTGCTGCTGCGAGTTGGTTTCCCCCAGTGGTTCTGCTGCATCCTGGACAGAGGTCTCTCTCCCGTCAAGCAGATTCTTACTTCCTGCTGTGCCAAGGTCCATCTTCCCCATGGTTCCTTAGGCTCCCAAAGCTTCCTACTCCCAAAGCTGCTGGCCCAAGATTTTGACACCTCTGACCATCCAAGGTGGCTCACCCCAGCTGCACACCCAGAAGCTGGGCCCTGCACTCTAAAGGGAAGCCTCTTGGGTGGCAGCTGTGTAGGTCTGCAAACACCTGATTTTGAGCTGGGAATTTCAGGTCAAATTGGTTCCTTCGGTGCTTTCCTGCTTTAAAATCCCCTGGGTTTGTCCTGAAACAGTGAAAATGGTGAAAGGGTAACCCTTTCTCTCTCCCGTTCCAAGAGGGTGTGCTAGTGCCTCGCAGCCCAAGAGGTCCAAAGTCTCCCCCAGAAGCTTGCTTTAGTCCCTCAGCCTGGCGTTGCTAAAGTCAGGCTCAGGTCTCCCAGAGGGGGGCAACTGAGCAGCATTTATAGGGATAATCAACTGATAGATGACATCCCAAGAATGACAGAGCTGTGGCAACGAAAGTCAGCGACTCGGGGATATATTCTTTGGCAGGAGTTGGCAGTGGGGAGGGTCACGAGAAGGTGAAGGCTGATAGCAGACACATTTTTTTCAGGGACGTCTATAAAGGGGCCTTGAAAAGTTTAAAATATTAGGGGTTCTCCACCACCTGAACTAAAATTTCAGCTCAGATATTTGCTACCTATGTTAGTTAACCACTTTGTTCTGTTTCTTCAACTTAAAAAAAAAAAAAGGAAAAATATTTTAGCCCCCAGCATGAAGGGCTATGAGGAGAAATATATTTTTAAAAGTTGCTTCAAAGCATTTGACACATGGTAGGTGCTCTGTAAATGTAACTTTATTTTATGTAATTTTCTCTTTTGCTTGAATTTAGAATGTGTGCAGATCTGCTCTGACCATTCATTCACTCCTTGGCTCATTCATCAAACATTACCTCTGCCTCCAATGTCCTAAGCCCCAAGCTGAGAACGAAGGGTGGAAAGACATGTTTCCTGCCTGGGGCCTCAAATCTACCCTTGACTTGAGCCTCTGGTTATGATGAAAAGTCTCAGGTGTCAGGCAAAGTTCAGAGATTTTATTTCCTCTTGTAGCTTTATGACTTTCAGACTGTTCCCCCAAAATTGCGCTTAATTTTAACTTCATTAACTTCCTGTTCTGTCACAACAGTTGAACAAGGATTTCTCCATGAGCAGTATTCAAATCAGCTTTTAATGAGCTATTTAATTAAAGGCTAATTGAGGTGAATTCATTAAAGGTTTCTAAATTATGCTTATCAGGGTAGCTATGTTTTAAGATAAGTTTTAAATATTTGTTTTATATTGCATTGTTTGATCATAAAAGTATGGATAAAATTACTTTTTAAAATTACTAATTAGAATGTGCATGCATTTTTCTTAATACTTGGGTGGGGCAGTTATCAAATCAATTTAATATATGTCTAATGTTGGGCTGAGGTAATAAGTGGTTAGTAGGGACTCTGGTTGAAACTGTCTTTGGTCCATGAAACACTCCCATCTCTTGACGTGAGGCATTGTTGAGCTGTTTTTGATCTGGTGTTCCAGTGCAGTGTAAATCATAACCGCTTTGATGTAGGGTTTTTTCCAAGCCCTGGTAACTCTCAGGTTTCAGGTTGACTCTGGAGAATGGTACCACATCTTCCCCACGCCCAACACTACTCAGGAAATGAATATGTGACACATGATATGGCCTCCCCAGACATGCCAGGGTGGTCCTAATCTTCAAGGCTCCATTCACTGGGGATAAAACTGGAGCTCAACAAACATGCACTGAGTGTCTCCTCCATTCTAGGTATGGTCCCAGACACCGAGGACAGAGATGAACTGGGATCTGTGGTTTAATGGGAGAGATACACAAGGCACCAGACATGTGCACTCCACTGTGATATGTTTGTCCTCCGGGGCCAGGAAAAAGCCTCATGAGAGAAGGGTGGTGTGGGCCATCGGGACTGGCACCGTGAGGGACAGGCCTCTAATTCCTGACAGACAAGTAGGCGTTGCCCAGCAAAGAAGCGGGGAAGGCCACTACCGCAGTAGGTGGGAGAGCGTGATGAGGCCGACGATTATTGTGGTGGTCAAAAAACCCGGTATGGAGATGGGGAAGGGAGACGGGGCTAGCTAGGGAATCAGGTGATGGATAGATCACCAAGGGCAGTTTACGAATCTGAAGTTTGAGCTTAAACTTTCAGGTTTTTTAAAGCCGTTGGAAACCAGTCGCTTCACCACACAGACACACACACACAAATCAAAGAGCTTTTAAAGAAGGAAAGGGCAAGCTCAGATTGTGCAATCTGTAGTCCTTGGGGAAGTGTTATAACATCGAAGCAGGAGTAAAAAGACTGGAGATAGGATTATAGTTTAATTGGAGATTTTGTACTCTTTAGGCAAGAGAAGAACAGCTAATAGATTAGAGAAGGACAAAACAAAACAAAAAAAACCCAAGGGAAAATTAAGAGACACCTATCACAAGGTTGTGTGATTTGCATGCAGAAAGAGAACGGTCTCAGTCAGCTCTGGCTGCTCTAACAGAACACCACAGCCTGGGTGGTTTATAAACAACAGACGACGCCTTCTCACAGTTCTGGAGCCCGACAGTCTGAGATCGGGGCAGCAGCGTGGCTGTGTTCTGGTGAGGTCCCTCTCCTGGGACGCAGACTGCCAACTTCTCCCGGTGCCCCCGTAGGGAACAGGGAGGGCGAGAGAGCTCTCCGGGGTCTGGTTTATAAGGGCGCCAAACCCATTCACGAGAGCTCTACCCTCTGACATAATCCCCTACCGAGTGCCCCACCTCCTGATACCATCACAGAGGGGGTTAGGATTTCAACACAGGAATTTGGTGTGCGGGAGACACAAACATTCAGTCTTTGATAAGGGGAAGGAAAATTCCTGTCTGGGAGGGTGGTGGCTGCAGCAACCAAGGCAGGGCCTGTTTGCCAAGACATGCCTGGAACACTCTATTCAATGCTTGCACCTCATTTTAAGAGAGATGATGACCAAACTGTGCCTCAGTTAGATCAATGACCAGGCTGGCGAAAGCACTGGAATCATCTGCCTTGCGCATCTACTACAGGAACTGGAGCCGTTAAACGGGCAAACCTTGTGAAGGGCTGCCACAGCAAAGGAGGGGTAGAGTTGTGGGAACACAGGGAGGACAATCAAATTTCTCTTCTTCAGGTCAAAACTAACAATTTGAATAAATTGGCAGTAGCACGGAGGAAAGTGTTGTCAAGTGCTGAGCTCCCTGTTCTGGGCATGGTACAAGAAGAGACTGGGGTACCTGTCCCAACTTTTCTAGAGGAAATTCTCAGCGGGATTGAGTAGGGATGGGCTGGTGGACTTACATGCCACGAAGGCCCCATCCAGAGCTGCAATTGAATGGTTCTGTGAATCCCTGATTGCACTAATTAATCAATCATTTGGACCTCTTTCGCAAGGAATGGCTCCCTCCCTCTGTGTGTGCACGTGTGAGGTGAAGGAAGAAAACCCACATTATAAATGCCGTGGAAAATGATGCTTGGCTAATGTCACAGACCCAACTGAGTAAAACCACTTTCCTTTAAAAAAAGCTACCTTGCCATTGACATTGGAAAGACATTCTCAAAGACAGGGACTTATCTAAAAATCAGAAAGGCTGATGAATGACAATTACCAATACCAGTGTCCCCAGTAAGTGTTAGCGAGGTGGACACTGCCCTTTCTTTGCATTCTTCTCAAACAATGCATGTGCAATGCACATGGAGAGGGAGAACAGAGAGTTTGTCCCTTCGCACACAGAGCAAGGGGCTCCCCCACACAAAGGCTCCACACAAGGCAGAGAAATCTCGTTCCTGCAGGAGACAGACACAGAAAGACAAAGGGTCTCATTTCATTGACTGTAGGAAAAAGACAGGGTTTTCATAAATGTCTATAGGGCTTGATATTTTTCATTCTGTAGATCTCACTAACTCACGCATTCACTCATTCATTCATTCATTCACTCATTCAAAGACAGCGTTCTGTTTCCCGACTTCGTCTTGAATCCCTCTCCTCTCCCTAACCTCACTTCCATCATCCTCTTGCTAGGCACTGCAGTAGCTCTTAACTGGTCTCCCCATATCTATTTTTGCCACGCCATGATCTCTTCTCCATACTTCTCTCAAAGCAGTGGCTATAAAAGCAAATTGGCCCTGGGACTCTTTGTTTATTACCCTTCAATGGCTCTTTTACACTTTGAAAGATCCAACCCAACTGGTCTTCATCAAGTGTTGTGGGCTGAACAGTAACCCCCCAAATTTATACGTTCGAGGCCTTAACCCCGGTATCTTAGAATGTGACTGTATTTGGAAACATGGTCTTTAAAGAGCTGATGAAGTTAAAATGAGATAATTTATTTGAGTAGGCCCTAATCCAATATGACTGGTGTCTTTCTAAAAAGAGGAAATGTGGCCACAGATGGGTATAGAGGAAAGACCATGTGACACACAGGGGGAAGATGGCCATCTGGAAGCCAAAGAGAGAGGCGTCAGAAGAAAGTAACCCTGCTGACACCCTGATCTCAGACTTCCATTCTCCAGAGTTGTGAGAAAACAAATTTCTGTTGTTTAAGCCACCCAGTCTGTGGTACTTTGTTATGGCGGCCCTAGCGGACTAACACATGAGTTTTCCAAACGTGCCAAGTTCTGAGGTAGCGGGCCCTGTTTGATGCCAGGAGTTCTCTCCCCTCTCTTGAGCAGTGCCTGGGCCCTTCTCACTCCTCCAGGGTCAACAGAAATGTCACCTTTTCCATAAGTGCTTTCTCTGCCCCCAAATGAATGAAGCTCCCCTCTCTCATTAGTGTCTCATAATGCCTGTCCATTTCCTCTCTCTCGCTCTCCACAATTATCTGTCAATTCAAGTCTCCCCCATGTAGCGTGAACCCTGTGAGTCCAAAAGCCATGCCTGTTTTGTTGATCGTTGTAATCCAAGGGTTTAGCACAGTGCTTGCTCATAGAAGGCCCTCACGGGTTGTTGAATGAATGAACGAATGACTGAAGCACTGATCGGGTAGGACGCAATGCCCGCCATTAACCTGGCATGGGGAGGAGGAGGATGATCAAGTCAGACTTGGGCTCTGTCAGGATTTACAAGCAGGTAAATATTTACAAGCAGGTAAATATGATAAAGTATAATAATGTCGACTTGGGAGCCGTGCCCCAGACCTTACCATCTATGTCATCTTTGGCTGTCCTTATATGCCAGAGACTTTCTGTAGCTGTTGGTGAAGAGGACACCTTGACTGAATAATTTCTGATGAGCTGCAATTGAATGAAATATTATGGCTCTTAATAAGCTGTTTTTTCACTGAGAAACAATTCAACACAAAATTGGTGAGCTTGTATTTGGGCGCCCCACACTCTCCTGGTGGCGAATTTGCAGATGCTAATTCCCAGAAGTGTCACAGATGGAGGAAGCAAAAGGAGGAGGATCTATCATGCTCTAGCTGGAGCAGAGCTCAGTTAAGAGAAGGCCAGGGAGAATTTACTACCTCTGGAGGCAGATTGATTAGAAAGAACTGCCAGGCAATTTCCATTTGCATTTTTGCCGGGGTAGGTCTGGGGAAAGGGAGATGGTTTTAAATGAGAACGGCCCAATCATTTTCTCCTAAAACTTGCTCCAATTTGTCTCCTGCTCCCAGAAGTTACTACCTTGCATAATCCAGGGAGCAAGGTAATCAGCACTTTGAGTTACATCGGTTTTGCCTGTTCCCTTGATAAAATGGCAAAATTCGCCTATGAAATCCTGGAGTTCATTATGGTGTGGTTTTCTCTCCCCTTAAATCAAAGCCATTTTATCTCTGTTAGTCAAACCAGACTCCAGAAGCAGCATCTTTGCTTCTTCTTGCTTTCAATTATTCATATTCCTTTGCTGACAAAAACCCAGGCAGTGCGATCCTTGGGTGAGTTTTAGCTCAGACTCTGCCAACTGCTCACCAGAGCCGGGCTGGAATTCCCATCATTCACCACCAAATGGAAGAACAGTCACCCAAGGGAGAGCCATGGCACCGTGAAAACGCAATTGTGTTGGGAGTGCATATGGACACAAACTCTCGTGAATGCAGGCCTTAATTGAAAAATAAAACAAATACCTCTTAATACTTCTAAAATAACAGAGGGAAGCACATTTATAGGATGACTGGGAAGAAACAACCATACGCTGTTTCTTTTTTAATAACATTGAGTTGTGTTTGCTGTTAAGCTTATTAAAACACGAAAGCAGAACATAGCAGGACCCTGGGATACCATTCAATTGATTATTGGTGAACAGTCCTTGCTTCTGATTCAATTCTTACAAACAAAACGGAAAACACGAACCACAGCAAAGACTTCTATACGTAGGGACTTGTAGGTGTTTTAACCTGTCCCAAAGTCTAGTTGCACAAGATTGGGCACGAAGGGGCTTCTGAGATCCACAGAACATGGGGGCTTTAGACATTGTACGCTGGTCCATCTATCTGTGAGGTGGCTTGTTGATGTGAGCACAGCCCTTCATCTCACGAGGAGGTACCCCCTAGGTGCTCCAAACCAGAGACCTAAGCCTCCAGCCAGTCAGACAGTGGCTCTTTACTTTGAATGGGGGGTGGCATGAGAGGATGGGAACCATTATAACTCCGTGAAAGGAAGGTCTACACTCTGTTCTGGCATTTATCTACTCAACACGCCTCTGGGGATCGTCCAGCTCCTCAGCATGGCTTATAAAGCCCTCTAAGATGTGGCCGCTAGTCTCTGTCTACTTTTATTTCTGGCCATCCCACCTGTAATTCCCATCCTTCTGCACCCACCTGTTTAAGTTGGTTTTGCAACTCAACACCTTGGCATAAACGGTTCCTTCTACACTCAGGTATTGCCTTCCTCTTCTCACAAACTCTTAATCATCCTTACAGGTTCCCCTCAGAGAAGACCTCCTTTGTGAAGCCCTGAACTCAGATATTGTATCCCCTCCTCCCGACCTTGCAGCCTTCTGTTAGTATCTCTCTACATCTATTACGGTCTCTGTATGGGGGTCATCTCACTTCTCTAGAATATTTTCAGAGCAGAGCAAGCCTTGGTTCAGACATCTGCCATGTAGTAGTTTCCCAACAGCATCTGTGAATGCAGCAGAAACGGAGGCAGACTGGGGTGCTCTGCTGGTGGGAGGACGTGCTGGGGCCAGAACGGGGAGTTTTGTCACTTATGTCATCCAACCTGCAGGGTGCCTTAGAGAATAGGGCCAAAGGACAACATGGAAAAGTCCATATTATTACCATTTGAATTTTTTTTTTTTTTAAGTAGGCTCCATGCTCAGCATGGAGCCCAAGGCAGGGCTTGAACTCATGACCCTGAGATCAAGACCTGAACTGAGATCAAGAGTTGGATGTTTAACTGACAGAGCCACCCTGGCACCCCTTCTGTTTGATTTTTAAAAATTGATATTGATTAAAAATAGTCATCAATGGAAGGATATTTTAAATTAAAAGATAAAGTGCTCCAAGTCCCACTCCCCAGAAATTAATGATTTTATCTTTCCAATGTCTATCTTTCCAATGTTTTTGCATAGCTATCATTACAAGTCATGCACAATCAGACATTTTGCTTTTCTCATTTTCTAAATTATTTATCAACTTTTCATTTCACCTAGTTTTTCAAAGTGTTTAAGGCAGATGCTCATGTTCCTCTTTCCACTATATGAGTAAGTATCCCATTGCTGCATAGTCTTCACACTTGTCTTCCTAAAGAATGGGGCCATATGTGCAAATGTAGGTTTTTGTATTCAACCATCTGTGTTAAAATCCCACCTTCATCCCTTTCCAGGTCCGTGGCATTAGTGAAGTTACTTCTCTTCTTAAAACCTCGGTTTCTTCTTCTATAAAATGGGTATGATATTAGTATTTGATAAATATCATTGTTACAAAAATTTAAAAACAGAATTGTGGGAGAGTATAAGAATAATGCTCAGAACATACTAATAGATCAGTAAATGTTAACTATCTTATCATCACCATTAATACTAGCAGAAGAAAATGGCAATTTAAACAAAATCTCATGCTCATCTGTAAAATCGGGTCAACTCCCACATAATGTGTTTGTTGGTTGTCATTTTTGTTTGCAGGAGGATCAAAAGAGATGGCGCAGTTAAAGTCCTCTTGTTTCTTTTCTTTTCTTTTTAAAGATTTTTATTTATTTATTTGACAGAGAGAGACAGCAAGAGAGGGAACACAAGCAGGGGGAGTGGGAGAGGGAGAAGCAGGCTCCTACTGAGCAGAGAGCCCGATTCGGGGATCGGCCCTGGGATCATGACCTGAGTCAAAGGCAGCCACTTAATGACTGAGCCACCCAGATGCCCCAGTAACCATGTTTCTAAAAATAATTGTTGACCAAGTGTCTAGTCATTCAATTAGAGGACAGTGTGTGGGTGAAATCAGAGAGAAATGCACATCCATTTTTAACCACTGCAGGACACTGCCTACATAGGTGTCTGATGATGACGGCAACGGAGGGCAATAGTTTCGGTCATCAAGCCAGAAACTATTACTGGTTTAGCGCAATTAGAAATGGCTCTCCATTGGTGGGGCGTGGCTCTATCTGGGCTTGGTCTTCCTTATCTGTACATCAGAATGGCGAGCCAGGTGATCTGTAGAGAGAATTCCAGCTCTAAGAGTTTTTCCCTTTCCCCCAAATCTGCCCTTTGCACATGGATGGATTTTCTTTTCTTTCTTTCTTTCTTTTTTTTTTTTTTAAGATTTTATTTATTTATCAGAGAGAGAGCACAAGCAGGCAGAGGCAGAGGGAGAAGCATATCCCCGCCGAGCAAGGAGCCCAATGTGGGACTCGATCCCAGGACCCTGGGATCATGACCTGAGCCGAAGGCAGCTGCTTAACCAACTGAGCCACCCAGGCATCCCTGGGTGGATTTTCAATAAATATTTTTTTAAGTTGTCCCTCCTATCTTCTATACCCCAGTGAATATACATTAAAGGGGACAAAAGTCATGTAAGTGTCTGATGTTCCACTGAGTTGCCATATTGAAGTAACGTGTATTTAAATATGAAAAAGTAGGTCACTTTGGGAAATAATGAGTCTGTATCCCCTAAAATATTCCACTAGGCATTATGGTACCTTTAAGTTCTTGTAAGGTGCCTAAGCTATCCCATTAGGAATTGGACTTGATAACCCTAGAGGATTTTTTGTAACCTCAAGAGTACACGAAAATGGCTCGTCCATACTCTGGAAAGATATTCTACATGAGGAATTGCAACAATTAACTTTTAATTGCACTTAGTCATCTCCCTTTTTAAGCTAAAGGGGATGTAGGTTCTCATTGCTTCTCCCATGAAGCTGAGGCAGAGACGTAGGAACCCAGACGTGGCCGGTTTGTTTCTTTGCAAAAATGCAGTGTATGCAATATTCATAGGTCGAATCCATACATTGGCCCCTCAGTCTGCCATTTGTGAGGATTTATGTACCAGCCACCTGCCATGTAGACAACAGTGGGCCATTATGGTGCTAAAGTTCAGCCCTTCTTAGAGCCAAAGTAAAGAAAGGCAACTGTGTTTATTTTAAATACATAATCAATCATAACCCTGTGAATAGCCACTTTTCTATTAATGCCTTCATATATCATCGAAAGCCCTCTTGATTCTACATAATTCCCTTTTGTCTGGTTCCTTGTCTTTCACTTTACAGTTTCATACAGAGGGTAATATAGAACTGCTGCTCCAAACAAATCTTGCCTCTCTATTTTCTCTTTGGGTTCAGTGTTAGCAAGAGAATATTTTCTGTAAATAATGCAGATGAGAATGACTCATAAACTAATTCCAGCTACAAGGGATCTGTGGAGCAAGGGAAAGATGAAATGGGCTTTTGGGGAGTCAGCTCCCAGGCTTTGAGTGTTGACTCTGCCCTTCAGTGTCTGTGTGACCACAAGCCAATCATTGTCTTTCTGAATCACAATTTCCTCAACTCTAAAACAGGAACCTTGTAGGGCTCCTCGTGAAGACACAGAAGCTGAACACAGTTCGTGAACACTACGCCCATCTGTTGATGTTACTTCTTATTTACTTTGAGTCAGAACTATATAAATATTTTATTTTAAGAGGCTCATTGACAGACATCTAGAGATAAGCGAACAACAGGGAGAAAAGGCTAAACCCTACATCAACGACTTAAAACAATCACTTAAAGAAAAATGGGTGATTAGCTTTGGGGGAAGTCTTAGGGGTAAAAAAAAAAAACAAAACAAACTACCTTCAAATATAGGAAATTGAGATGGCTTGCATTTTCTGCTTCTGAAAGAAGCCCAAGAATGGGTGGACAACTATTGGAGGCATATTTTAAGATCCAATTCCTCAAATTGTCTATTCATAGAATGGGCTGCCTTGTAGGTTTTGAGCTTACTTTTGCTAAAGGTATGTAGACATGAGCTGTACATTTTGGAGGGGGTTCCCAGTACAGGTATGGAGAGAGTTTTTGGTATCAAAGAGTGTTTCTAACTCTCAAAACCTAAGTATTTCCCGTAACAGATGACAATTCCTTGGCCAAAAGGTTGACTATAATAAAAACCTCTCATTATTATTCATATTACCTGGAGTCTTACAGAAAGGGGAGAAGGGCCTGTCACTAAGCACTAGCCATTGGCTACTTACAGCATTTCAACCTCATAACCCCTAGCGTAGGATGAGTTAGGCATCTGCCTACCTGGTAGATAGGCAAATATCTGCCAGATAATGAAGAAATGAATGAATGGCCCTCGAAAATGCCTTATTGTGCACATTTTACAAATGGGAGAAGACAGTTCATAAATAAAAAGTAGCCATTTCAAGTGGTCTTACAAAATGTGCCTATAATTTTAGAATATCTTTGAGGAAGAGTTTTTTTTACCAGCAAGATTCAGAAGTCAAATTTCATTTCGTCATAGTGGAAAGCTCTGAGTTGCAAAATCAGCAGTTTAGAGAATCCGACTGTTTATCAAAAGTTAGAATGTCAGCCATCAGCAGACAGGACAACTGCCCTAATGAAAATGCATGGATTTTTATTATCAGGCCAATTCGAACAATGCAGCCGGAATCGAGTAAGCCGCAACAGTTACAAGGTCTGCGTGAAACACTAGGACGATTGTGATGTCACCGTCACCATGGGTCTTCAACGCTTTCTATTTACAAGTAGACCTCTGATAAAGGAAGCTTCCAGCAGGTGTGATGTTCATGTCCTTGTATAAGTGATTTTTTAAAAAATCACTGAGACCAGATGCTGAACTGAATGAAATCCGTGAGTTCATTTTCAATTCCCATAACTAGGAGAAAGCTTATGGCTCTCCTGCTGGTCTTCTCTGTCATGCAGAAGAACAGGGTCTCCCAGATTGAGCTTTTAAGCTTTTACCTTCAGAAAGGCCTCTATTAAAAAAAAAAAAAAAAAGCCTCTATCCTTAGGGATCGACTCCAGTGATGATTTCAGGAATTACCCCTGAACAAACCTCAGGTTAGAACTCCCTAGACGTGGGGCCACGTTAGAAACAGAGGCAGAGGGCGCCTGGGTGGCTCAGTGGGTTAAAGCCTCTGCTTTCGGCTCAGGTCATGATTTCAGGGTCCTGGGATCGAGGCCCGCATCGGGCTCCCTGCTCGGCGGGGAGCNCCCCCCCCCCCCCCGCCTGCCCCTCTGCCCCCTTGTGATCTCCCCCCCCCTGGGAAAAAAAAAAAAAAAAAAAAAAAACTTTAAAAAAAAAAAAAAAAAAAAAAAAAGAAACAGAGGCAGAGACTGTGGAATACACCCTCCTTACGCCTGCCCCAAGTTCAGCAAATATGGGAGTGAGTGCATGAGGTCTCAGATGCCACAGGGATGCTGAAGTGGGAGCCCACGGACTCATCCAGAAACCATTTTCTTTCTTCAGGGACAGTTAATTTTGCATACACTTTGGGGTTAAAAAAATGAAGAAAGCAGAATGTAGCTGATGATGAAAATTGGCTTTCACTGTTTCTCTAGGGAAGGTGTGTGCAGGAATTTGGGCACTAGATTGGAAAGTTGACAGTAAATTGAAGAAAAGTTTCTCTTTTTTTCTTTCTTCTTTTTTTATTTTGGTCATCTGTTAATTTACTAAGTTGGACAAATGTACTGTTTCTAATTGGTATGTTGAGTGCCTTTCAAAGGTCAGTGGTAAAGTCAAGAGTAAAACCCCAGTGACTCTGTCTTATTGAATTCCACTAGGCTGAATAATCCACCACAGAAAGCTTAAATTTTTTTTGAACATCCCAAAAAAGGCATTTTGGACGTTTAACTGCTGTCCTCAGTCATTGACCCAGGAATTCTTAGCAAGGAATTAAAGAAGAGTAATGTTTTTTGGAGTGTGTATGTGTGGGGGTGAGGGGGGGTGGGTTGACGGATGGAAGGAGTTCATTTCTTGGATTGTTTTTCTCATTTCTGTAGTTTTCTGAAAGAGCTTACAGTCTATCTGGAGACGCAGAACATACAAACAAGCCAACATGAATATACATAATTATCAATTGTAACTATGAATTGTCTTATATGGTTTATTGAATGACTACTCATGTCATTTCTTGGTATTAAAAAAGTATTTTGTATTATTTACCTAAGCACATGTGAGAAGATCCTATGCAAGGAAATTGAGAGCTTGTGATAGAGTCTTATGAACAAAGGTCTAGAGAAGAAAGCTGGTCATGTTGTAAAGTGTTAATAAAGGGATGGCTAATCCTTGCAGAGGACTTACTGGAGGAGGTGGCACTGAGTTAGACCTTAAAAGTTTGGACAGAGATGTGTAAGCAGAAAGTGAAAGCAAGAAGGCCATTCTGGGAGGTGGCGGTGCCATAGGCAGATACATGGTGTTAGGAAGAGTATGGAGTGTTATGAAATGAGAGAAATTTGGGATGATGGTCTCAAGTTGTATGGGAGAATGATGATGGGGATCTGGAATTAGTGGGTTAGATATATCTAACAAAAGTCTTAGGAATGTGAACTTTATCATCTGGGTAATGTGAAGCCCAGAACTTCCAGAAGTAGCCAAACACACCATTGCCTAGAAAGAGAGACAGAATGACTCTGGCTTCCAGATTCAAGGCTGGAATGGACTAGGAAGGCATTAGAAGCTGATATCAGTAATCTTCATGATTTGGTCCTAATCAACTCTGTAGATTTATTTCTTACCACTGTCTCCCTGGAGTCTAAGCAAAAACGATACCAGATTTCTTTCACTGCACCATTTTTGGCCCCTGGGCCTTTGCACATTCTGGAGCAAGGCATTGTAACAGTCTCTTTTCCCTCTATATCTGGCCTTTCACTCATCCTTCGGGTTTCAGCCGAGACACTACTTCCTCCAGAAGGTATTACTGGATTCAGCAAACTGCAGTTAGGATCCTGGCACGGGGCTCCTCCAGCTTTTGGTTTTTCATCAACAAGGATATGTGTCTCCCTGTATGTCATTCCTTGGTTATTTATCTGCAGTCTACCTTCCCCTTCCCCTTATGCACCCATAAATGAGCTGCGAGCTCATGAGGACAGGGGCTATATAACTAAGTAAATGGGGCCATTCTAGTTGGCTTATATTCTGAGTCATGGAGCTTGGTTAAAAAAGAAAAGTTAGTTTTTAAAATTTTACTTATGTATTTATTAAGAGGAAAGCCATGAAAGGCCTTCTGAAGACAGAGGGTTAAAATGTGTGAAAGACAGACATAGTATTATATATGGCAGGGCACTGTGGCTGCCTTTTAAAAAAATGTCACCAGCTTTCTGATCCCAAAATGGTAACAGCTGTAGGACCATGCACTGCCCAATCCCTTCCCGCCCTGGTACTTTCTTGCATTTCTGACATTATGATGGGATTTAGAAGGGTCCTTTTCAAAGGAGGGAGATCAGGGAGAGCTTTGACCGAGGTGTAAAAATAGTGTTAGAGCTGAGTGAACAGAAACCATAACCGAGGGGCTGTTGAAACATAAGACAGAGAAGGGAATGAAGGCGGCAGCAGCACAGGTGCTGGAGGGATGCAGCTAGCATTTCTGTACCTGGGGCCACCCAGAAAGACATTAGTGCAGACCTGCTTCAGCTTGATTTCAGCTTTTGTGGGTTTAAAAGTAAATGGAGATTAATTGGAGCGTTTGGATGCTTAGGGGGCAGAAGTAGATTTTTCAGGAGAAATATCTGTCTAAATTCCAGATGTTCAGGAGGAGAGGACATAGAAGTGTCCGAATCTGAAGGGGCCAAAGGCAGGACCTGAGACTGAAATATGGAGCTAAGACATGGGGGCCAGGTAGCAGGTTAGGCCTGAAGATAGGGTGCAGGGAGAGGGTGCCATCTGAAACCCATTATTTCAGTTTGCTTTTCTGGCCCTACTTTTCCTTGTTCATTCATGTCAAACAAAGCCAAATGGCCCCAATTATTGTGTTTTCCTGTCTTTCCTTACGTTAGCACCACCGCCACCAAGTGCACGCACACTCACACACACACACACACACACACACACACACACACACACACACCCCTTCCCTTCTATATCTGGGTTACAGTAAGGTCAAGGTTGATCACCATCAAGCTTGAGTGGGATGAAACAGAAAGTTTTCCCAAGTCACATTCTACTGCAGTCATTAGTCAGGTTCCCAGGAAAAGCAATCAATAGCCACAGAGCAATCAGAGGAAGGCTGCAGGGGGTCCAGAGCAGCTAAGCATACACAGGAAGTCCTGCCCAGGGCTTGACTCAGGTTGACTGCTCTTGTCTTATGCCCTCTCCACACTGAATTTAAGAAGACAGGGTCACGGGATATTACACAACTCCCAAACCAGCAGAACATAGGTTCTTCACGTACAAGGCATTGGGAACATCTAGAAAAGAACCTTTCTGTTCCAAAAGAAACTCTTGGCACCTAAAGAGCCTTGATACTATTGGAAACTCACCTACTCTACTTGACTTTATTTAGAATTCAATTCTATTCACCATTCAATTCATGGTGATATATATTTATACTAAAACAGTTGGTTATATATGAAGAACTCCTAAGTCAAAACTCAGTATAACATGAGGCATCGAATGTGCTCCTGTGTGTTTCCTGGATTACTCTTCTATCTCTTTTCTCTGAGGTCACTGAGGAAGGGACAAAGAAAGGACAAAGTGAGCCCTCCCACAAGATAGGGGAGCTTTGTAAGTTTAGGAAGATAAGTAGGCTTTGTTTTGAAAAGATGTCATTCATTCTAATGCCTGGTGTAGATGCACGAAGCAAAAGATTTTGCCAAGTAGAGACTTGTCCTGAATGCCTGGAATATTCTCTCACTCTGGAGGCATCAAGTCCTTCTTCTAGTCTAAATGACCTGCTTCTCCTCTTCTGGGTGGGGAGATGGAGCTGGTGATCAAGCATCAGTCAAGGGCCAGAGCTGGTGGTAACAGAATGGGAGGGAGGGTTGTAAAATGCATGATGCTGGGCATGAGAATAAGGGATGTTCCTGTGAGAAGAGAGAAACTCTGGGGGCAGAGAGTAAATAAAGCTAAAATCGTGAAACCAGGATAAGCTCCAGAGGGGGGGAAATATATGAAGAATGCCCAGTCTGGCGTTGGGTATAAATAGAGGCAAAGAAATGTGGGGTTTAAGGATGCCAGTCTTCTCGACATCAGCTGTCCTTGACGTCAGCCCCTCGTCAGATATTTACTGAATACTTGCTTTGAACCAGGTCCACTGCTGGATGATGAGGTTATAGGAGTGAACAGAGAAGACGTCTCACTCCCTAAATGGCATTTACATCCCAACAGTGGTGTTTAGGGAGGCAGAATGAAGTTGGGATTTAGTTAGGCTCAAGGCTTGGTTTTGTTAACCACAGGCCAGATGCCTTTAGGCAAATCACTCAATCTGTCTAAATCTGCTTTTTCATCTGTAAAGTGAGAGAGGAATGTTGTGAGGCATAAACTATGCATGTAGTATGCACAGTGCTGGCAGATGCTATGCTCCCAGTACATGTTAGTTCACAGATGTCTTTGGGTCCCCAAGGAAATGCTGGGTCTGGAGCAAGCACTTAGGGTAGAGAGCTGATGGACCATTCTGGGTGGTCCATTAGCATACAGTGCTTTCATTTAAGACCTTCCTATTCCTCACCTGCCATAGTAAGAGGAAAGTCAACTGTAAGTCACCAAGGTATCTTAGGAACCCCAAGTCATCCAGATCACCCTTCATGGCTTCCATTTCAAAACTGAAAAATTCTATTGGACAAGCACTTAATGGAGTCATTCTTAGCAGCTACTATTAATTTACTAATAAAAGCCAAGTATCTTTTCTTCCTTATGGTAAATGGGTTCCCACCCTTTGACACTCAAGGGGAGATGAAATCTATAGGGGATGTGTTCTAGAACCATATAAAGCAAAGCTTTTCAGTCTGTAAATAGAAGATCAATGAAAATGAATTGTCCTTGAGGAATTAAAAAAAAACATGAAGATACCCATCCTTACTTGGCTGCTTGTTTTTTCCTATATTAATTATTCCATTCGTCAGGATGAAAATGTTAAGGGATTTGTAAACACTGAGATGCCTGTGGGGTTGAAGTTATTTATTGACCTAAGGTTATTTCTTTTCTTTGCTGCTTATTTTCTTTGCTGTCTTTTCACGGAGAAGAACATGCCACAAGCTAATAATGTCCAGCACAAGAGCATTAGAGTAAAGATGCCACAAGGCCCATCGTTGGCTTCCGGCTCTGTTCTTTCTCTGTGGCTTCCTGTCCTTTTAGCATTCTCTTACCTTAATGACACGACAACGAGAACTGGAAAAGTGACTCCCGCATTTGATCTAGGCAGACCTGTTCTGCTTCAAGTGTACCAGTAGGAGTATGGATTCAGCATTATAAGGTGTCCCATTTGACCTGGTATTGAACTTTCAACTGTACTATTTTATGTATACCACAGACCTCCATCTGTATATATCTTTATCAGAAATGTCTGGTTTGAATTTCCAAATTGAAAGAATTAACTATTGAACTTAAATTAGACTATGCCCTATATATTTAATTTTTTTTCTATCCATTAAACTAGTAGCCATTGTTTGGGCAACCAATTATGTGTTAGTAGATACTAAAATATGTGATATCAAAACTTCATAGCAACCCTACAGAGGCAGGTGATATGATGGTCACTTTCTGATGAGAAAAAGAAGGCTCATACTTTTCTCATTAAACGTCAAATCTGTAGTGAACAGATCCAAACCAGGCAAACCTGGAAAGTCTTCAATCCAAGCCAACAATGGCGCCTCTTGTCTTTATGTTTCAAGTTTCTGCATGCAGATGACTCAGAGCCTGCAAAGGGGTCTCAGCAATCTCTTCTTGTGCCTTGGGTTTCTATCTGCTCTAAGACAACACTGTGATCATGTTGATGTGTATTGGAAGCTAAGAGTTTGAGCAAGCTGGAGTCCCCTTTGCTGTGAATGATGGGACCAACCACCGAACTTGCCATTAATAAACTGAGCTGTTCACATTTCTCTGTGGCATAGCTTGACATTTAGGTTGAGGGTTTGTAATTCCAATAAACAGCTCAGGATGTGATGCGTATGTGTGTCTTTGACTGTCACACAATTAAAAGCTAAACCAAGGAGGCTAAGGCTTTCATTAAAAGCCATTCGCTTTTATTTATTTAGTGTTTCAGGGACCTGGAGAGAGTACAAATCAGGAATAGGCCTCCAGGGGACAGCTTTTTACACACTAGCTGGTGATACCATTCTAACTATTAAATGGCAGACAGCCTGACTGTTAGGTTTAAAAAAAAAAATGAACCACAGATCGTGGTCATTTGAAGAAATCAGACATATGAGTATTTTTCCCTTGCTACAGAAGTACCCGAGAGCTCCACCAGCCCCTTCTTTGATTAATAATGCTTGCAGTGGTTGCACACTGCTCAACTTGGCATTGCATTTATCAAAATTTGCCAGGGCAGACAGGCATTGCCATTCTAGAAGAATGATTGTAATGGGCCCTCACGCCTTGCAGGGAATATCTGGGCTCCTTGAATGCAAGAGGTGGGCATGCCAGGATGGACTCATGGTCCAGGCTCTTATTCTTTCTTCCCCAAACCATTATGGTCCCATAAACAGCTTTTGAGATGAAGGCTTCACCTTTTATCTTCTACATAAGATGACCTGTGTGGTAGATGTTCTTTGGGGGTCCCAGTCTCCTGACCTTTGCTACATGGCTCCTGCTAAAGGCCAGAAGAGAGAAAAGGTCTTCAGAAAACCATTTGTTTCCAAATGCTGACCAAAAATGTCTGCTGTTGACTCATCTGGAGAGTGAGTTAAAAAACACTCCAAAACCAAAAAACAAAAAATAAAAACACACATTCCTGAATGCTATCCCCAGTTTCTCTGATTCAATGCATAAAAAGAAAAAAAAAATCCACAGGTGATTCTGATGTTTAGTCAGTTTTGTGAAACTCTGATTTCTAAATGTCATGTTGACCTTGTCTTCTGACACCAAACCTTTGTCTCAGTAGACCCTGAGCCAAAGGGTCATTCTCTGGAAACCTGAACGTGATATAGGTCTTTGCGATACTTCTATTACAAACCTGAAATATATCATCCTTGTCCTCACACAATTGCCATCGCTGACTTGGACAGCAGCCAGCTCTCTAGCTTTAATTGAAGGTTGTGCTAAAAGCTCAAAGAATGAATTTAACTTGTGCATTTGCAGTCAAATTTTGGCAGATAATATTGACCTTCATATTACCCTCTGCCCCTTGCATAAATGGCCCAGAAAAGAAGTTTCACTCAGAAATCAAGTTTCTTTCTAACTCGGTTATAGAATCTGGAGGATGTCTAATGTCACAAGAAATAGACCATGTTTCCTTCTTTATCTTGGATGCCAGGGAGCTCAGAGACTTACTTTATGCTTAATCACAGAAACACTGGAACACTACTTACCAACTGTTTTTTTTTCTTTTTTACTCTTAATGATTTTCCTTTTTAATTCCTACTTCATCAGTGTTATCTAAATAAACCATTTCAAAACTTATGGGGGAATAAAATGTGAAAATCTGAGGGTTGGAGAGTATAATATGATATCCATGGGAAGAGGCATGCAGGTCTGAAGCATCCTGCCAGAGGGAAATAGGGACAATTAGATGCTTGCCTCCTTTCTTCCTCTCTTCCGTCTGCTTCAGTATGTTCCCTGCCTTAAACTCCTTCTTGTGCCCTTCAAGAAAATGGTTGTGCTATTGGACAAATCCCTCCCCAGTACCCAGACCACATCATAGATCTTCTTAGATTGCGAATATTATTCACCAGCCTGAGATACGTTCCTAATATTTTCCAGGTTCGCACACATAAAACTTTAAAATTATATAGGTCTATAGATTTCTCTTATAACTTTTTATATCCAAATCCATTAATATGAAAAATTTCAAAGCCATTTTAGATTGGAAGTGATTCAGTCAGATAGGATTTGAATATGAAGTCTGATTTCAGTTGGTTTAGAAATATTGAGAGGGTCCTGCATGTGGCTGTTCTTATTTCAAGAGCCTGGCTAAGCTTGAAACCATAAAGTTTGCCTTCCATAGAACTGCCTCTCCCTGTGAATCTAAAGTGCTCAATTAAGCCAGAGCTGGACATGAGGGCCAAAGTTTTCTGACCTCTTCCCAAATAACCTTGCAACACAAATCCAAAATAAACAAATAAATAAAACAAAAGAAGAAGGGAAAAATAAACTCAGGAAGTAAAATTTACAGTTTTTTATAAGGAAAAGCTTAGGAATTATTTGTCACAGGCCTTNAGCTGGACATGAGGGCCAAAGTTTTCTGACCTCTTCCCAAATAACCTTGCAACACAAATCCAAAATAAACAAATAAACAAAACAAAAGAAGAAGGGAAAAATAAACTCAGGAAGTAAAATTTACAGTTTTATATAAGGAAAAGCTTAGGAATTATTTGTCACAGGTCTTAAACATGCCCAGATCTATAGACTTAGTCATTCTATTTATAGGATTAATTCCAATAACTTATTGGAGATATTCCAAAAAAGAGAGGAAAAAATAAACTATACACAAACATTGCTTTGTAGTGATATTTATAACATCAAGGTTTTGGGAAAATGTCCATATTCAGTGAAGTAGGAGTGGTTACAAGCTTCAACAGATGCCCACTGATTGATGTTTAAAGACAACAGTCTTGTTCAGTGGCACAGAGGTGCATGAGTGAATCATTTTTCATTTTTTGATAGTCATTAATATTATATTAATATTCTTGGTGCAGGAAAGGACATTTTCACTTAAATAATTTTTACCCAGAAGCAAAGCTGTCCACAGGTCAGAAATTTAAATTGTTTATTTAAGAATATTAAATTCAAGGAAATTATTTTATGGTCCTTCAATGACTTCAATTTGGCATGATCTGGGAAGGGGAATGAACATGGCCTGAGTTTTTATTTTCCAAAAGTTTCTTTCATCCATTTTGTGATGAAGTCTTCACAAAACATTTCAAAATATATTTCTTAGCTGTCATGTGCCTGAGGGTAAAAGCAGGGTCACAGCAACTTTCTAATATGGCATTTTTTTTCTACATGTACTAACCCACCGTGTAGGAAAGTCAGGGTGTTCCAAGCCTCCCTAAATAATTCCTGGGAGTCTTTAAATGAGAGATACCTATATCTGTGGGCTCTGCCAGGCAGTTTGTTCAGCTCATGTAAAATCTTCCAGGGTTCTGGTTTCTGTGAGCTGCTGTCCTATCCTGCCGCTGTCATGGGCAAAACCCCCAGTGGGTGGTGCTAAGGGCGCTGGTCCTGGTCCTGACGCACCTGTGTCCATGTCTGTTGAAGCCATGTGTTCTGAATCCACTCAAAGCCTCCTGGGGACTTTGGGAAGCCAGTGCTTTAGACTTAGGCGAAATATTTTCTTAGAAGAATCATATATATATACAGAAAGGTGCATGAATCATACATTTAGAGCTCAAGAAGTTTTGCAAAATGAAAACACCTGTGTAACGACCCCTTGCATCAAGAAATAGAACCTTCTAGCGCCTTCTTCTGCACGTCCTTCTAGTCATTCCCGTCACAAAGCAAGCACTATTCTCACATTGAAACCCATCAACTAGTTAGGCTTATTTTTGAATGTTGTAAAAAAGGAAATCACAGAACATACAAATCATTCTCCTGTTGACGGACATTTAGATATTTTCAGTTTGGACTCATTATGAATCACATTGGTATAAACATTCTCTCATGTGTCCTTTAGGTTTTACTTACAGCTAAATGCTTTCCTTAAAGGCCCTCCCCTTAGTAAAGTGGTTTCCAACCTGGCACCTACCATCCAACACAAACCCACAGGTCATCATGCCAAGGGCAGTCATCAGAGCTTTCTAGAGCACACTGTTCCATGTGGAGGGAGAACATCTCACTCAGCATGGCCTCCGTAAGAGTCTTGGAAAAGCACCTTCTCTCTTGGGTGTGGACATGTTCAACGGATCAAAGAATTTTTGGGTGGAGGGCACCCAAAGTGATAGGCACCAAGCTTCCCCCAAATCCCCATTCCGTTCTTCTCCCACAGTGTCCCATGGGTGGATCTCACTTTTCTCTCCTCTGGGTGGTTCTTCTCCAGGGCTCAGAAAGGTACTTTCCCACTAGAATGGGGATAAATACAGTGTAGACTCAAAACAGGGATCTTGATTGGTATTGAAAATGGGTTCGGGTGAGGAAAAGGTTAAGAAAAAATAAGTTGGTCATTTATGGCTGTGGACATTTGCTACCTTAATCCTAGGTGAGGTAGGTCAGTATATATAGCAAAGGAATTTTCTGCTTTTGCCTAAAGGGATGATTCCAATAATAAAGACAGTTGAAAAGTATTGAACATTTGCTCTACATAGCTGCTGTGTAATTGTGCAAGTCCTTCACCAGCACCCAAAGCCACACCATAGATCTTAACATGTATGTATCATGTACTCCCCAGTAGCTTTATGAAGTTAATACGATTATGTCCATTTTACATCCATTTCCAGAGACGGAGGCTGAGGCTTTAAGACTCTTAAGTAATCTTCCCACCAAGGTCATTCAACTAGGAGGTGAAGAGCCAATAGTTGAACCTGGGTTTGTATCACTTCAGATGCCCTAGTTTTGCTTTCTACTCAGGGATGCCTGTAAATTTGTTTTTTTCAATAATGAAATGTAATGATGCCCAACACCAGCTCCACTACAACTGGATTATAAGACACAGGATTGTCTTATATGAGAAGAGAGTATAGTGAATGATGTTCGCACAAGTCTGTTGTGTTTATTTTTCATGACTCTGAGCGTTCCTCCCTGTACCTGATCTTTGTGCACAGTGGAAAGCAGCATGCTTATTCCTGTTAGGGTCGAAGGAGGCAGAGTCCATATTAATGGGATCAGAGCACCTTCTCCACAAAGTCATGCCAACAGGCCTGGCCCATGCTGACCCTGCAGCATATAAAGTCAGGCTGCTAACAGGAAACCGGGTGATTTCCGACTTGCTTTCAAGTCTACTGTCATCCAGTGTCGGAAGGATCCTCATTACCATCTCAGAAACAGAGCTACCAGGATGCAACTCTTTCTCCCTCCTGCTGATACAGGAGGTAGGATGCAAGTCTTTCTTCCCTGGGATTGATGACTGCAATTTGTCTTTCTGGGGCTTCCCCCACGGCTCGGGCAGGCGGCAGCCAGGCCTGGGAAGCCCTCCCGATGCTTCGAGTCAGCAGATTGCTCCTGGGCTGGCCACGCTTCGGCGCCTTCCCGTTAAATACTATATTGATTTCAGGGCCTTTTTCCTTCCGTGCAACCCAGGACCCCAGGTTGGCTGGGCTAGGAAAATGGGGAGGAAGGTGTAATGAGGAGAGCCACTCAGCAGGTCTGCACACACAACCTTAAGCTATCTGATGCTACTGATTTATTTTATTTATTTAACAAATGTAATAAGACATGGATGCCTCCGGTACAATAGAGGGTTCAGTGGAAGGAGAGATGTAGGGATGAATCAGTGGGTACAAGGAGTAAATTGATGGGAAACAGAAATAAGAGGTTGCATTAAGAAGGAACAACAAGGCATCAAGTGAATGGAATTCCATTCATCTTTGCAGGATCCCGCAGCCTCCCTCCTCTTCAGAGCCTCCGTGGTCCCTTACGCAGACTACTGAAGCCATCTCCATGCAGCCTTCCTCACATCCTCTTCCTAACTAATGCTCCATGCAATTATGAGGCATCCATTTTTTCAATCGCAGTAAAATACATATACTATAAAATTTACCATTTTCACAATTATGAGGCATATGATTTAACGGCATTAGATACACCCACAATATTGTGCTACCACTATCACCACTGTCTAATTCTAGAACTTAGAGCTAGCTCCAGGTCATCACTCCAAAAGGAAACTTTGCACCTGCCAGCAGTCACTCCCCATTTCTTCTCTCCTCCAGCCCCTGGCAACTACTAACCTGCCTTTAGACTCCATGGATTTGCCGATCATGGACATTTCACACAAATGGAGTCATACAACACATGGCCTTTCGTGTCTGACTTTTTTCCACTTTGCATAACATGTTCAAGTTTCATCCACTTTGTAACATGTAGAGGGTGTTAGAACCCTCTTATGCAGATGTAGGAATGGAAAATGGTGTAGCCACTGCAGCAGTTGCTTAAGAAGCTAAATATTAAATTAACCCAGCAATGTCACTCTTAGGTATATACCCAAAATAACTGAAAATTGGTATTCAAACAAAAGCTTGTCTATGAATGTCCACAGCAGTGCTATTCACAATAGCCAATAACAGAAACAACCAAAATATCTATCAACTAATGAATGGATGAAAAACGTGTTATAACCACACAACAGGCATCCTTCTTAACAAATCATGTCACTTTTTTGCTTAAACCCTTCAATGGCTTTCCATTTCATTTTGCATTATATTGGAAGGCACCGTCCATGACTACAAGGTGCCAGGTCACCTAGACCATCTTGCCTTTCCAACTTAGTCTTATACTATTCCTCTCCTTCCCACAACTCTCACCTTGATATGAAATTTCATGAAAGTGCCAAGTCTTTTCTTGACTTAGCCTTTTGAGGATGTTATGTCCTGAATTTTCTGCTTCCTCAGACTCATGGACACCATCACCTCTGTTACATTCCTATTTCCATGACCTGCGAGTTTCTTCTGAAAACACTTCATAGTGTTAAGCATTTGCTTATTTTTGTAAATGACTATCTTTCCAAGATTTATGTCTGTCTTTCCATTGCAAGGCATATTTGGTGCTTGGAACACAGCTGGGTGGCTAGTAGGTGCTCAAGAAATACCTGCTACATGCATGAATGATTAATTTAGCTAAGTTTTTATTGGATGATGAGTGAGTAGTCAGGCAATAGCTACTATGTGGTATGTAGACATCTAGGAGAGAAAAATTCAAAAGATTTGAGGCTGGTTAATTAGCTGAGGAGGCAAAGCCAGCATCTATGTTGAGGAGCAGTGATGACTCAAACTGTGGGACTTTTTAAGACTTAGTATGAACTGATTTCTAGTGCAACACCAGAGGTAGAAAGGTAGAAGTGGGCATGGGCCCTGCCACCACGAGGGAAATGAAGCCCCATGGGGCAGAAGAGGGGACTGGGCTTTAGCAACTGAGTCTGAGTGCAGACTTTCGCATCATATTCCGTGACAACAAACATTTATTGGGTTGTTGTTATTCATTAAACCTCTTACTAGGATTTTGACCTAAGTGTGTTTACCCCTCATGTCACCACTTCTAGGGGTTCCAGAGAAGTGGACTTTCTCATCCAGCAACACTGTACAGTAACTACATTGTGGAGGAGAGGGGAAGCATTCTGAAACACTGTCCATGAGGAGTACCTAATAAACATGTAACTAGGTATTTGTCTGTTTCATGGGCATGTATGCATGTGTGCTTGTATGTATTCGTTAGCAACTACTAATGGACTGCCTGCTGCAGCTCAGAGCACCTGAAATGAAATCACTTTGAGAACTTGTTAACAACTTAGGTTCCTGACACTACCCAGATGGTCATCTAAGACTCCATGGCTCATGGGAGTTATGGGGCCCATGTCTGGCTTTCTCTACCAGTCCCCTGGGCCTTTTCACATACCCCAAAGTTGGGGCATTGCCGACCTCCTATGCATACTAGCCTAGGCGAGACTGAAGAGCCCCTCACCTCCAGCATCACTTCCAGGGGCCTTATTGTCCCCACTTGTGTGAATTTTGGGGCTCCTCCTGTGTTTTCTCTCAACCCCTACAGATACTTCAGCTGCACCCCCTGCACTGTCAGCTGTGGTACGTTTGCCTGATGCATTGTCTTCCTGCACCGAGTGCTCCCCGAGGGGGTTTCTGCACGCACGTCACTTCACACCGTCACCCTCCGTACTGCTCTCTCTTTGGCTCGGCACCTCGACAGAGCTTAGTATTGAAGTACACACCTTAGGAGATATTTGCAGACTCATGACTCAGCCAACCAATCAATAAGGGATCAATAACCAAATAAAGAAGTTTGAGCATAATGGAAGAAATGAATATCACAAATAATATGGAGAGAGGACAATGACTTCACAGGGGGGATTAAGAAACAGGGCAAAGATAGTACCTAGCCTGGGGCTGAGAAAAGAAGCAGAGAGAGTCAAGATGGCAAAGCTGGCCGCTGGTTGAACACATTGTCTTATCCCTTGAATGGAGAGGGTTTCCCTGGTCTGGAATAGAGCCAGTGACTGGGGCTGCTCTTAAATTCTGCCCCCAACAGTCTACCATGCTGGTTAAGAGCAAAGCTCAGGACGAGGACACCCTGACTTGGAATCCTGGCAGCATCACTAACTAGCTGGATGTTCAGGATGAGATTTTAGCATTGGAGTCCATGCTAAAATTTGCCCGTGTGTGAGATGGGAGTAGAGACAACACCTGTCTCCTGGGACTGAGTGAACTTGCAGGGAGATGAAACTCAGCACAGCGCCTGGTGCCTCCATTGTTAGGATGATTGTGCCTATTCACGGCCCTATCAGGAATGCCAAAGCCCTGGATTCCACCACGGTGCTACCTGCCACATTTTACTTCTTTCAGCTTTTACTTTAATATCAAGAGGATCTCTCTCATTTTTTTTTTTAACTTGCTGCCACAAGGGATTTGCAGGTCGTCATCCATTTGTATTTATGCCTAAGGCTTACTGCTTTAATTTGGTCTTTACCTCATTTTCAAGTTCGTGTAATTATGTTTTCAGCTCCAGGTGGTGGGTTTTTTTTTTTTCCTTTTTCCCCAAAGCCCCTTGTGAACAGTGCATGAGGTGAGGCAATGAGACTTTTGCTCCGTTCCTGGAGCAATCACGAAAGGACATGAGGGCATCTCCTGCCTGTCCTCCCCCAGCAGCCCCTGCTCTGTCTTCCTGAGACTTGGGTCCAGTGAGGAAAGTTCCTTTCACCATTAAGGTTTAAAGCTGGTGATTTTGCATCTGAAGGAGTTCAACTGGAATGCTTACCAGATGGTGGCTTTGTGTGTTCTGTCCTCCTTTGTATGCAGTGGGAACAAACACTGCAGGAGGAAATCGAGATGGAACAGACGCTGGCCAGCCCTGCAGCCCATTGGAAAGAAGAAAAGACTCATCCAAAGGTCACACTATGACTTAGTAGCCAAACCGGGTTTCACATCTCTGGGTTCTTTATTGCTGCTGTGAGAAACCTGGTGGTATCTGGTGTGGTTTGCGTGGGGACCGGGGAAGAGCAAAAAGAGGTTGAAAGACGTGTGTTTGAATTACAGCTCTGCCACTTTTAGACTATTATAGGCAAGCCATTAAACTTTCTGAACCTAGGTATTTTTATCTATAAAGAGAAAGTAATAGTTCCTACTTGATAAAGTTGTGGTGAAAATTAAATAACTTATTGTGTATGAGATTTAAATAAAATTATATGTGTAATACACTTACAGTGTTGGCATGTACTTAACATTCGTTAGGTGCTAATATTAATAATAAATATTAGTATAAACATTAGTATAATATTATATGTAATATATATTATATATTATATGAATATTAGTATACATATTAAACATAATATTAATTTTATCAGTATTACTATTACTATTACTATTAGCACCCATAGTGGCCCCTCGAGTCTACTGTGCATTACAAATTGTGCTCTGCCTAGGTTTGAACTCCAGCTCTGTGATGTACTAACTAAAAGATCTTAAGGAAATTGCATGATCTTCCTTCCAGGCTCCTCTTCTCTCAAATGGAAACAAGAGCTCTTGCTCTGTTCTTGGAGTATAACAAGGTTCAAAGAAAATGGCAGTTATTGAAAATGAGTTATTGAAAGCTCTGTACCCCTGCCCCTCAATCATTTAAGAACAAATGCTAGTAAGGTAAATACCGATAGGCAACCTTCAGCCATAGATGCCCAGACTTAACCTTCTCTGTTACCGATATTGAATGAGGTTGTTTTATTGTGGTGGCAAACAAGCCAAAGCTGACTCTATTGTGCATGTTAAGCCAATAAAATATTATCATCAGGTGCATTTCCATTGCATTCCATTTCCAATAAAACGAGCAAGAAGAGATCATTGTCAGAAACAATGGAAAAGGAGAAAAATATTAAGATCACCTCCTTACACACACACACACACACACACACACACACACACACACACACACACACACAGAGTTATCCCCCAGAGAGTTGACAAAGGTTAGACTTGTTACTAACACTGGTGTTATTGCTTCAGCAGGCAGAGGGCTGGTCTTGCACTCTGTCTCCTCCAGGGCACACTATGGGCTGAAGTCCATCCCCGCCTGTGGCCCTCCATTACTGATAATGGTGAGAACCAAGTGGGGTAGGTGAACTACCATTTGATTATTCCATTCTGTAAGAACGTGTCTCCCACAATCATATCAGGGGCCATGTTCTCCCACAGGGGCCCCTTCCATTCTGTTTTTAATGAAATACCTGGGCAGAGAAATTACTTCTCTGAACATTCCTTTTCCTTTCTCCAACATGGTGAAATAAATGGTTTGAGGTCTGGAGGCATAATTTACTGACTTCATTTAAATCGGACTAGAGGTGATGCTATTTACACAGCTGGTTTTGTACCGTGCCCACTCGCCTACTCCTTGCCACATCACAGAAGGTGAACTTCAAGTCACCAATTCCCATGTTCCTTGTTAGGAACAGTACATCTCGTCCAGCCTTGTTGGTTTAAACGTGTGAATAGAGTGAAAGCAGAAATGGTTAGATTGTATTGGGAAAAAATCAATGAACCTGGACTCAGAACAGTGGAGTCCAAATACTTGAATACAATTACAGGGCTGAGGATTAATCACTTAAACCGTTTGAGTTCCTTCTTTCTCCTTCATTCATTTATTCAAGCAATGTTTATTGAACCAGACCCCTTGCAGACACAGGGGAAATGGTAGTGAATAAGAATAGCATGGTCTCTGGGCTCTCTGGATCCTTCATTAAAGTGGGGCAAGACCAACAAGACGCAAGTCAATAATATATAACCAAGACTGTAAAACATGATTCCAAAGAGATAAACCAGATAGTAAGTGAGAATGACACTGAGCATGACAAGTGTTGTGTGGCCAAAGTAGTGCTCTTAGAAGAGAAGGCATTTGGGCTGAGACCTGAGGAATGCTAGTGAGTCAACCACATGAACAAGCATCCTGGCAGAAGGAAGAGCAGATGCAAAGGCCTATGAGTGATGAAGCCATTGAAACACAGCGAAGGAACATAATACTGAGCCAATGAAGCCAGAATACTGAGCTCTAGGGGAAAGAGATAAGATGTCTTTTAAACAGGTAACCAGAAGCCTGAGCATCTAGGCATCTGTAGACGACATTAAGGAGACTGAAGTTTCTAGATCAGTGATTCTCAGACTGCATTTTACACTGGAACCATCTGGAAGACTTTGAAAAATACTAGGTCCTTCTCCCAGCAGTTCCAATTTAATTGGTCTGGAATAGGGGCTGGGCATCACGACTTTAAATTCCCAGGGTATTCTGGTGGGCAACCACAGATGAGAGACACTGCTGTAGGTGGATGGAAATTAACTGAAAGGTTTGAAGCAGGTGTGTGATCATGATCACAATTACATAAGGTTAATTTTTCTCCTTTAATAAAATGAACAAGAAGAGACCAGCTCTGTACCCTTATTACAAGGACTGAGAAAGATGACCCGTGGAAAGTAACAGTGTGTAGTAGATGGTCATCAAAAGGGTGGTGACTCTTAAATTTTTTATAGCACTTTATGGTTCTAAAAACATGGCTATTTCATCTGCCTGCAGAAATTTTTTTTTTTAAACGGGAGCAACATATATCTCTAATGGATCAGAAGTCTTCTTAGACATTCAGATTATTTTCATAGCTGAAGTCAAGTGGATTGTTCTGAATATATTTTCCCACATCAGGTAGGGTCCTACAAGGTATCTACATTGGATATCTGTCCACTGGTTTGTCACGAAGCACATGAATGCTCAGAGGGAAGGTGACAAAGCTGTCTTTTTAACTCCCCATAGGTTGTGGGTCTCACAGGGATACCAAAGAGAACATGGCAGGACACATACCATTCTCAAAGAAAGTGGGTTATCCTACAAAGCCAACCAATCTGGATTTATGATCAGGAAACCACATCCCCTTTTATCCTCGGTGTCCTCAAATGTACAGTAGAACTAAGAAAAATGTTTTCAACATTTCCAGGAAGAACCACTGAGGTAATGAATCTGAGAGGGCTTTGCACACTTGACGTCAGTGGCCTTCAGACTTATATGTGCGTTTGAATCAATGGGAGGGCTTGTTAAAACAGATTGCTGGGCCCCACCCTCAGCATTTCTGATCAGGTGGGTTAAAGTGGAGCCTAAGAATTTATATTTTTAACAAGTTCCCACATGATGCTGATGCCGTCGTTTCTGAGACCACACTTTGAGAACCACAGCTTTAAAGTGTGGATAATTCTAAAGAACACATGTTAAATCAAAGGAGACTACAGGGTTGTGAGAGAGCGGATGGCTTTCTAATTTTCTATCTTTCTCCTTATATTCTCAAGCTTTTGATTATTAGACACTTTTTTTTTTTTCAAATGAAGTTATCTAGGCAAGCTCTGGCCTCATGACCACAGTTCCCAAGCAACCTCAGTGTTATAAGCTAACAGGGCAGAGGAGAGTTTAAAGGAACACCACTCGCCACCCTCTGCCTGCAGCTTTCCCTGTCCTAGCCCCATGAAGTCACACAAAAGCCTCTGGAGATGCCTCCACTTGATCTCTCTTGTCCAGGAGCCAGTAGAGCAAAGAGCACGATCCTGCATGTCCTAAAACTGAATCGGCATCTTGGCTCTGACACGGACAGGCTGTGTCCTTGGAGAGATTCTGCCCTTCGGAACCTCAGTTCTATCCCCTGCAAAATGGGATCAATGGTAGCTATAGACCTCATTATGTCATTATGGGGAGTAGGAGCCTGGATGCTGTTCTGACATGTAGAATGTTCACAAATTCTTATTCCTAACCTTTCTCTGTTCTCTCTCTCTATCCCTCTCTGTCTCTTCTTCCTCCCTCCCTCCCTTTCTGTCTCCTACTCTTCCTAAAGATATGCGATAAAACTATGAACTGTGTCCCCCACCCAAATGGAAATACACCAACATGATATAGATTTGAGGGTGTTTTCCTAACCCCTCACACTTCACCCATGAATTGCAGACTGGAGACTGCTGTGTCTCCCCGTCTCCCCTCTTACCTTGCACGCTTTCCCTCTGCCTTTCCAGCTGCCTCCAGCTTTGATCTGGATGCAGTTTTTCCAGCATGTGATACTCCACTCCATCCTCTCCTCCAACCCACCACAGTGTCTTTCCCCGGCTGTTTCTCTGCCTAAGACACATTCACACGCTCTCCCTCTGATAAGTTTATCCCAGATGTCCTTCAGATTTTACTGTGGTATGGTATGTCACATCACAGATGTGTAAAAGGTGTTGGGGGAACCCACGGAAAGCTGGAGAAATGGCTTTCCCAGAGGAAGGGACATTTGATAAGAGCTTTGATAAACAGGATTTTGTGAGGTGGACCTAAAGTAGAGGAGACTTTCATTCAGACAAAGAATCACATGTAAAGGAACAGAGTTAAGCAAGTGCCTACATGCCTGGGAGATACAAAGGCATTTAGTGGTGGCAGGAAATTCAGGTGCCTGGGACAGGTAGGAGATGAAGCCAGACACTTAAATCACCCTACCTTGGTTAAAAACCCATAGGTCAGGGATTAGAAACTCAAATGCTTTCAGGGGCTGGGCGAAGAAGGTCAGTAAACAAAATAGGACTAAAATAAAATAGAAGGAAGTGGTAAGAACTAAATTTGGTTAGTAAATGCAGTTTAAAAATACTCAGCTTGAAAATTAAATATGACAATGTTTGGATCTAAATTTGGCCCAGGGGGAGTGGAGTGTCTTAGGTCAGGTCCCTAGATGTGGATTCTGAGATGAGGATTCATATGCAAGTGGCTTATTAAGAAGGTGCTCCCAGGAAAAGCCAATCTGGGAATGGGCGATGGCATAGGGAAGGCCAGGAGTGGAAAGCAGGAGTGTGTTTGCAAGGAAGGCCTGTGGAAGGGAGCTTCAGGCCGCTTCTGCAGAGGAGCTTTAGAGTGGAAGTGATGCCTCAGAGCGATCCTGACCAGAGGCAAGGGGACTTGCTTTCACACTTTCACACCTCATGCCCATGAGTCACTAGTTTGGAGCCCTCCAACAGGATGGAAACCTCCAGGTGTTCCCTGGGCTACTAGGTGAAGAGGCTCCACCCCAACTGTAGGGGCAAAGAGCACATGGAAGTCAACAGAGGGTCAAGGAAGAGCTGCAGAAAGACATGTGCAAACCTGAGAGGAGTCCCATCAGCAGCCCCTACAGGCACCCTACTTGTAACCTCTGCCACATGAGGGGGACTACTCAAGATTTTGAAACCAGTTATGTAAGTTCAGCTCCATCTGAGAGCTTTGCTCGTGGACAGCATAGAGAATGGCTGGGCATGGACAACAATGAAGGCAGAGTGGCCCCCAAAGAAGCTATGACTGGGGTGGAATTCAGGCAGGCCAGAGAGTGTAGGCAGAAGAGGGTACCCTGAGCCAGGATCAACAGCACTTTATCAGTACGGCTGAGGGGAAGAGGAGGAACATTATACCATGGTCTCTGCCTATTATTATTATTATTACTATTATTATTATTATTATTACATTTGTTTTGGAGAGATAGAAAGACACAAATAGTGAATAGATAGAGAAAAGACAAACATGTGAAAATGCCGATTTAGAAAGTCCC
The DNA here is from genome assembly GCA_002007465.1 of Ailurus styani. NCBI lineage: Eukaryota > Metazoa > Chordata > Mammalia > Carnivora > Ailuridae > Ailurus > Ailurus styani. Next base: position 1,209,329 of record LNAC01000305.1, on the reverse strand, counting down.
ACCAAAGTTTTCACAAGGGTTGGGAATCAGGCAGCAGACACCTCCCTGACGGATGGGGTATTTTCTTCACTGCTGACCCCACCCAAGGCCCCTGCCTGGCTTGTAGCCCTCAGTTCCACTTTTCACATTTAACTGTGAAAAAGAAAACGGGGCACTAACCCTACCAGGCAATGAAGACATTTTCCACTAGGTTTTTGGTCACCCTTGCAAACAGGCAGGAAACACACAGCCCGGGGGGAGTTCCCAGTGGTCTAACAGAAGCCACTGTCCTTCTGAAGTGAATAGCAGCTGGGTATGTGGAGACCCAGCCATGGACCCCAAGACCGTATCGAAGCTGTTGTGTCCTAATTTGGGTCACGCTGTAACTCTCTAACAGCACCATTTCTCATCAGAGCTTACATAATTCTCTCAGGTGCAGGACTTTTCTTACGTTTAAACTAATAATTATGGAGCATTGCTTCAAGGCTAAGGATTCAGACCATTTCATAAAACACTGATTCCCTTTCTTTCTGATAACTTCATTAGCTGGGGCAATTCTGCTCCTTTACGTAAATTTTGAGTTTACGACTCCAATCCATGATTTTAGGACTGTCCAACTGCCTCTTCATGATTCTCACGGATTCCTTGAGAGCTATGTGCTCATTGCCAAATTTGACTCAGAGCACTGATATTAGCCCTATTCTTTGTTACACGCCATGTACTTACCTACTTTGATTTTCACAAAACAGAACCTAAATTAAAGAAAAAAGTACATGTGTTTCTGTAGAAGATTTCAATGAGGAGTATATAAAACCAACCAAAGCCAACAGGTTATAATGGAAGAGTACAGATTCCTGTTACTAAAGCCACTACAAGAGATTTCCCACTGGCTACAGCAGCCTGGTATTTCTAAGACCTTTTCCTAGATTATTAACATCTCTTTTCTAGCCCCTACTACCCAGCTTGCTGTGGTAGTCATTCGTGCTACTGGACATATATCTGACTCTGCCTTCTGAGAACACGGAAGGACGATGCTCTCCAACGCCTCTTGTGTTGAGTGGGCCGTGAGCAAGTTCCTACCAATGAGTTTTAATGGCCACGTATCTTGTGAAATTTCTAGACTTGAGCCTGCCTTCCTTCCCTCCCTCCCTCCTTCCCTTCCTCCCTTCCTTCCTACCTCCCTCCATCCCTCCTTCCCTTCCTCCCTCCCTCCCTTCCTTCCTTCCTTCCTTCCTTCCTTCCTTCCTTCCTTCCTTCCTTCCTTCTTTCCTTCCTTTTTTTAAGTAAGTTCTATACTCAACATGGGGCTTGAACTCATGACCCAGAAATCAGAAGATGCATGTTCTGACTCAGCCAGCCAGGCGCCCCAGACTCAAACGTTTAAATGCCAGTACAAAATCCTCTTAATTCTCCTTCTGGATAGGGGCTGTTCCTTCAGTCTGACTGTAGCAAAGCCCTCCTGTTAATTCACAATGGACACACAACATAAGCAAGAAACAAATTCTTGTTTTAAGCCACTGAGATTTTGAAGTTATTAATTACCCCAAAACTACCAAGCTGTCCTGACAGACTGCCTCATTCCTGCACTATCAGACTGACCCTTCCTACTTTGGGCACAAATAGAATCATACAGTACTTACTGGCCTGCCTGGTTTATTTTGCTCCACATAATAATTTATTTATTTGTACATTTAAAAAAAATNTGTACATTTTAAAAAAAGATTTATTTACTTATTTGAGAGAGAGAGAGACAGCACGGGGGGAGGGGCAGAAAGAAACCCAAGCAGACTCCACGTTGAGCACACAGCCTGATGTGGTGCTTCATTTCATGACGCTGAGATCAGACCTAATCCCAAACCCAAAGTCGACGCTTAACCGACTGCACCACCCAGACGCCCCCACATAACATTTTAAAGATTCATCCATCATGTTTAGCATATCAGATAGCTTGCTCTTTATCATGACTAAATATGACTGCAGCATTCCCCCTGAATGAATATACCACAATTTGTTTATCCATCTGTTTGCTGATGGACACTTGATTGTTTACAGTTTTTAGCTTATATGAATAAAGATTCTATAGAGCATGTCTTTGTAAGGGCATAGGACTCTTTTCTCTTAAATACCTAGAAGTGGAATGATGGAGTCAAAGGTTAAATATATGATTATTTTGCCAGAAACTGTCAGTTTCCAAAATGGTAGTGCTATTTTACACATCCACGAGCAATGTATGAGAGCTCCAGTTGCTTCACATCACAGCAAATACCTGGTGTTATCAGACTTTATAATTTTAGCCGTGCTGTGGGGTACAGTGTGTTACCTCATAGTGGTTTTATTTCTGAATTTTTGTTTTGTTTTGTTTTTTGGTCTTAATCCTGAATTATAATTTTATTTAATTATTTAATTAAAATTTATATTTCCCTGATGACTAATGATGAACAGAGTCTCATATCCTTTATTACTCTCTTTCCTTCGCTCCCAAGGTTTCTCTCTCTTTTTTCCTTTTACATTAAGGCCTATTATCTATCTCAAAATACATATGGTGTTAAGTAAGGATTAAGAGTATCTAGTTATTCCAGCACCATTAACTGAAAAGATTTCCTTTCTATATTGAATCATGTAGGTATTTTTTTGTTGTTGTTAAAATTCAAATGGCCACCTATGTGTAGGTCTGTTTCTAAACTTCCTTCCCAGTTTGATGAATTCATTTGCCTATCCTCACACCGAGAGAGCAATGTCTTAATTATTGTAGTATTACACAGTACATTTTAATATTCAAAAGAGTAATTCTTCTTGTTTTGTTCTTTTTAAATATTGCATTGGGTATACTAGGTCCTTTGAATTTCTTTGCATTACATATTGTTCATTTCTACAAAAAAAATCTACTGGATTTTGAGTGAAACTAGATTGAATACAGAGCAATGTGGGTAAAATGATAGCTTCAATATCAGGTTATTCTATCCTTGAAAATGGTATACCTCTCTCCATGTAATTATGTTTCCTTTAATGTGTCTCAATAAGTTTGGAGATTTTAATTTCCCAATTTTTTGTTCCTAGACCTCAGGAACACAATTTGTTTTTATATCTTGACCTAGTTTGCAGTGACCTTACTAATTCTACTTATTTAATTCTCATAGTTTATTCGTTGCCTTTGGTTTTTCTATGTACCCAGTCCTCTCATCTGTGAGTAAAAAGAATTATAACTCTTATAATGGTAAGTCTTGTATTTCTTTTTCTTACCTCATTTTCACTGACTGAAGCCTCTAATACGTTGTTGACTAGATGAGATAAGAATGAACGTATTTGCTTTATTTCTATACATAGAGGGTAAAGCATTCAATATTTACTATTATGCTACCTATAGTTTGTCTAATGTCCTTTATCAGATTAAACTATTTACCTTCATTCCTAATTTTCTGCAAGATTTTTTCACTTCTCATGAATGAGTATTGACTTTAACAGAAGCTTTCTCTGCATTTACTGAAATGTTCATTTTTTTCTTTATTCTGTTAAAATGGTGAATTTAATTTATTGAATACATGATGACTGACCTATCTATTATATGTGCTTCTTTTCCCTTCTTACAGTATATTTCAAAGTATAAAAAAAATAACCAGATATTACGGTACCTATTTACCACATTTTAAACTGCTACAATTCTGCCATGTTTACCTTATTATTATTATTTTGCAAAGAAATAAAATATTAGAGATAGAGCTAAAGACCAACCACTTTCATCTCATCCTCATTCCATGGTCCTAAAATTATAAGAAATCCTCTCATGAATGCTCTCACATTTTAATTCCATATATATGTCCCTACAACTATATTTTGGATTGTTTCATATGTTTTTAACATGGAAATCAGTGCCATCTGTCTCTGACATTTTGTACCTCTGGCGGTTATTTTTGTGTATTTAGTGTGAGGCAATTATCTAAATGTATTTCATTTTGTATATGGATGACAATCTGGACCCCCTCTCCTCAACTTAATGCCATTTATTAAACTGTATATCCACTGCTCACTCATTATGAAGCCAAATGTGAAATATAGTGGGGCGCCTGGGTGGCTCATTTGGTTAAGCGTCTGCCTTCAGCTCCGTTCATGATCTTGGGGTCCTGGGATCCAGGCCTGGGGTGAGGCTCTCTGCTCAGCCGGGAGTCTGCTTGTCCCTCTCCCTCGGCTTCTCCCCCTGCTTGTGCTGTCTCTCTCCCAAGTAAATAAATAAATAAATTTTTAAAAATCCCTCTCTCAAGTAAATAAATAAAAATTTTTTAAAAATGGGAAATATAGCAAGTACCCCTTTATACGTGGCCATGTTTTGGGGATCACAGCAGTATAACTTACATTGTATTATATTGGCGCATAGGTAGACTGACTATTTGTCCACTGCTGCACTGTACTACTCCGAAATAATGATCCATATTAAATTTTGTTAATTGTTAATCCTCACCTTTTTGTTTCTCTGTCCCTTATCTATATATATATTGATTTGGGGTTAAGCTTATCCAGTTCTCAAGAGAAACCCTTTGGGGTTTTGATAGTATTTGATGGGGTAAAGAATATGTTTTAGTATAAGAGTCACATTAAATTAATTTAAGAAAAATTGGTATATTTAAAACATCAAATCTTCCCACTTATTGTTTATTATTATTATGGTACATTTCACCTTTTATTTAGGTTTTCATGTCCTTCTGTAAGGTTTTACAAATTTCTCATAGTATTTTATATTTTTGTTGCTATTATGAATCTTTAAAAATTACATTTCTAATTTGATTCTATTAGTTATAAGAAACCAGTTTTTTAGATTTGTATATTTTGACATTGATCTATTGCCTAACAATATGATAAACATTCTTATTAGTTCTATTAAGTTATCTGTAAATATTCACGTCCTAATATTTTCAACAAAGGCAATATCATTTGTGAACACTTTTGATTCTTCCCTTTCAGTGGCTTCCCTCCCTCCCTTTTCTTCCTTCCTTCCTTCTTTCCTTCCTTCCTTCCTTCCTTCCATCCACCCATCTATCCATCCATCCATCCTTTCTTCCTTTGCAGGCTAAGATACTTAGAACATGGTTGATGTAATAATGTGAATTCACACCTTGGCCCTGAGTTTAATAGAAAAGTTTCTAAATTTTCATTTACCTTTTGTTAGATTAAAGGAATTCCCTTCCATTGTTAATGTCCTAGAAGTGTTATTTCTTTTTAAGATCAGGAATAGGTGCTAAATTTCATTTAATGTTTTCAGTATCATTTGGAAAGATTATATCATTTTTCTCCTTGAATTATGTAATATGGTGAATTACATGAGCTTTTCTAACATTTAACCATTGTTTCATCCTTCAATATATCCTATTTGGTCATGACAATCTAGAATTCGTTCTGTTACCATGTAGGATTTTTACATCTATGTTATTGAGTAAGATCAGTTTATCATTTCCCATTTAACTGAATGACTGGAGACAGAAATGTCTGGGTCTTCAACGTTATTACAAGATAAAAGGCATATTGTACAACTAGGTGCTGTGTGGCTAAACTGCTGATGTATTTCTAAAATGATGATGGCTACAAATGGAGTACGATTTGAATTTAAAGATTAGTACTGCTATTTTTTTAAAAGAGTTTATTTATTTATTTGACACAGAGAGAGAGAGAGAGCACAAGTAGGAAGAGAGGCAGGCAGAGAGAGAGGGAGAAGCAGGCTCTCCGCCGAGCAGTGAGCCTGATGTGGGCTTTGATCCCAGGGCCCTGGGATCATGACCTGAGCCGAAGGCAGCGGCTTAACCAACTGAGTCACCCAGGCGCCCAGTACTGCTATTTTTAATTTTTCTTATATTGCTCTGAAGAAGTAGGTCTGAGAAGAAGATTTCCCATTCTAAGGGCTACAGGAAACTATGGGTATAGATTCTGAGCGGGGTTGGGGAACAATTAAGCGCTTTCTTCCACCCAGGGGGTCTAATCTGGCTGTTGCAACATGGCAGCAGGCCAGAGGCTGAGAAGAAAGACGGTGAAGAACCCAGAGTACACAATCTAGCTTGGAGGTTTATATGCCTTATTATATTGTCTGCTTTAAGTCCTGAGGTCACAGGCTTATTTTCAAACAGTCTGGATTCAGCTGTGCGATAGGGGATTAGGAGAGAGTCAACGTCTACTTCTTGGGCTCAGAGGAACGGGCAGAGCAACAGCATGAAGAAACAATGAGAACTGGGCAACAGGTGACCTGTGAGGACAAGAACAGCTGTCCAGGGAGTGCTGAAGCAAAAAGCAAGACCAGAGATGGAATGTATCAGCTGACCCAGGGCTAACCAGAAAACATTGGAGTGTCCGTTAGGCCTCCAACAGAAAATCTCATTCTGCTCTCCTCCGTGATGGATTAATTCTCACATAACACATCGTAGCAGAATGGCTGCCAGAACTGGAAGGCTCACATCTTTTCAAGTTCTAATTCAAAAGGAAAGAGGATACCTCGCCCCAGAAATCCTAAGATTGAAGACAAGGTGACATGCTGCTTCTTGAACCAATCACTGCGGCCAAGGAGTGCACCTGGGGCTGAACCTGGAAACCCGAGTTTACACCTGAATTGGAGATCAGATGGAAATAATGTCAACCAAAGTACATAGACTTCAGCATTCAACACCGTGGCGGAGATAGCGTGGTATCAAAGGAAAGTCATCAACTTTTGAAAGCTGGGAATGGAGTCATTCAGATTTTAAAACACTTTCCTTGCTAAAAACACACAACGAAGTCAACAAATTATAACAAGTTTAGAAGACGTGTGGCAAAGGGATAGGTGGGATCAAGTGGTTAAAAAAATCCATGAAATAACTGAAGGCCGAGAAGAAACCATTAGGTTTGGAAGAGACAGTGACTTGCAATCCTTGAGATAAAGAACTTAAAGATTACAGAGAGAGCACATGCCAGATTGAAAAGGTTGTTGAGTGATAACACACTATCACTACCCCACATTTTGTTGAATTCCTGGGGGTAATTCCAGTCTGAAAATAATTCCATTAGTGGCATGGGTTTCCTCCACCAAGGTCAGTGGTGTTCGTATCTATTCATAGATGTAAACTGAACACAGCACTGCACCACTGGGACTCGGAGGAGAAAAATAAGGTCCAGCCAAACCAGACTGAATAACAGGCTGTAGAAATAAGACCATTTTTCTGAGAATAAAGTTCTAGACGACATGTAAACAAATTGTGCTCTTCACGTGTACAAATGCACCGCACCCCTGCTCTGAAGTTTAACTTTTCTCTGAGTATTTGATTCAAGGTGTTAACATTCCAATGTGACTCAAACTGGGTTATTGGGGGAAAACAGTGTTAAAGTCATGATTTTTTTTTTTTTTGAAGCAACACAATTGTTTGTGTTCCTCAGGGAACTTTATTTACCTTTAAAAATTTTTTTTTCCTTATTTCTCTCTCTCTGCTTCTGTCTCTCCCTGCTTTTCTTCCTATCTTTCTTTACAGTGTATTCTTCCTTTCCTCTGGGTAGGATAAATTTAAGGTTCAGCATGTGGGCTAGAGAAAGCCTGTTTAGATTTGACTTTTAGCTAGCTACATGGTTGCTGTGTGACTTGGAACAGTTGGTTTAATGGCTACTAAAATCTGTTTCTTCACATATAAGGTGAAGGTCAGATGTTCCCTGCCTCCAATGTTTTGAGGATTAAATAAGATCCGTATATGAAATTGTTAGCCCACTGCCTCTCATGTAAGAACTGAATTTGTTTATGTTATTGTGTATAAGCTCAGTCCTAGTTTCTATTTTGAAAATCGTTTTGACTCTCATCTTTCTGGATAAACATTGTCTTTTACTCTCAGCTTTGACTTGACAAAGCATCTCACTTAATGGCTAAGGGAGGAATTCGTATGAGGTCAGAGAGAGAGAGATTTTCTCAAGTGAGACGACATGGAGTTAATAATAGTTTATGGGGAGGGGCGCCTGGGTGGCTCAGTGGTTTAAACCTCTGCCTTCAGCTCAGGTCATGATTTCAGGGTCCTGGGATCGAGTCCCTCATCAGGCTCTCTGCTCAGCAGGGAGCCTGCTTCCCCCTCTCCCTCTGCCTGCCTCTCTGCCTACTTGTGATCTTTCTCTCTCTGTCAAATAAATAAATAAAATCTTAAAAACAAAAAAAGCAAAAAAAACCCAATAGTTTATGGGGAATAAGATTCCACATGGTTCCAGGGATAATGCTGTTTAAAAGTGGGGAGAACACACTAGAACAATCTTTGCTCATCTGTCTGTAGAGCCATCTTTCTCTCCTTCAAACTCTCCAAACTCTTCAAACGTTACTCAACTGGGTTTGGGATCATGAAAATGGATGTGGGAACTATCACGTATTAGAAGCCAACCATGCACTAGAAGACATGCAGAGCATTTTTGTTTTCTTTCCTTTTTAAAAATTTTATCATATATTCATTTTCCCTCAGCCCAGTGAGTTGTGTATAACACTACTGGTTATGAAGAGCTTCCTTTTCTAAATAAAAAATTGCCACTTATAGGGTTTCTTACCTAAGGCTATTGAGTTAGCAAGAGATCTTAGAAATCTGAGTCTTGAGATACTGACTCCCAAGTCTCTGTTTTCTCTACTTCAATTATTATACTTGGTGCTATTCCTGTTGTCATTAGTACCATTATTATCAGTTTTGTAATATTTTTCCAGTGTTATTGGTGGAGGAGGTAATGACACCAGTACCACTTTTTTCACCATAATGTTGACAGACATTTCTTCAAGAAATTAAATGTTGCCTTACCAACTGGCTCAACTGACAGGAAAAATAGGCTGTCACGTCAATGTAAATAGTATTTAAAAATCCACAAAGAAAACAGGGGAGAGAGAAATAGTTTTTAGTTTATCAAGTTATTATATAAAATACTTAGAATAATGTCTCGTCTTATGAAAGTATGAAAAGAACAAAGTATATTGGAGTAGGATTTATCCTCTCATTGGCAAAGAAATGGTCCTAACAACCTTTCAATGACATTGATTCTCCCATTCAGTATTTTTGAGCAATACGCACGTGCTATTCCTTTCCCGGCTCCTATCCTTGCCGACATCGTGCTTGAACATCCAACCAACCCATCCATGTCCCACTCGGTCAGCAGCCGGTACAATGGCACATTGTGGCCTCGAGGACATCCAAACACACATCCAAGATACAGGTATATTATTTATGCCCTGCCCCCAACTTTCCTAGCCCTTACTTATTTCTATAGCCCAGTGACTCCTGAGTCCTAACTTTGTTTGCTTTCTGCGTTACTTACTGCTTCCCCTTACAACCAAAGTCTACATTTCAGTTCCACTTCTCTGAGTTGACAACTGATGTTCCTTTTGACAGGGAAAACACCTTAGACCTTTCTGGCCATGCTTGGTGAAAAAAGAAAAATTAACCCAGCTCTGGACCCTTGAACACGACCCTTAGATCACCACATGTAGCTGTATAGCGGATGCCTCGGTTAAGCTTAGACGTTGACGTTCCATGCTGCCCTTACCCCCCTGAACTTCTAAGGCAGGATCTGATAGCTGCCTCAACGGAGGAACTGCTTGTGAACAGCTCAAGAGTGGGTGCAGATATTTCTAATAGTGTTTCTGTATCAATTCCACCAAAATCACTGCAGGTGGTTTGTTGTGCTGAAGCACTATGTGTGTGTTCTGCTTCAGACAATTCTTACTCCTTGAAAACTCAAAGCGTAAATGGACCTTTCTAAAAACACGATTTTTGTTTCTTTACTCTTTTCTACAATTGTATATCAATTATAGGTGTTTCTCACGATTGCAAAGATCCATTCCTCTCTCACTGTTCTTCAGTAGACAGGGTCTGAAAGAATGCTTACATTTTATAAGTTAAAGAGGGCTCACATTTTCTTTCCATTTCTCACTTACTGTCTGTCATATTCCTCAGGCTCCAAACTCTATGTGTGATGGAATGCAGTTTGTCATACTCAACAGGCAGAAGCCAGATAAATGACAAGTACAACAGTCTGATGATTAGAAACGAAGTTGTCCTGTACCTACTTTGAAAAACTCAGTTTATGCTCCTTTTCTTTTTTCTTTAAAGATCTTATTTATTTATTTGACACAGAGAGAGAGAGATTACAAATCGGCAGAGAGGCAGGCAGAGGGAGAGGGGGAAGCAGGCTCCCCACGGAGCAGGGAGCCCAACGCGGGGCTCGATCCCAGGACCCTGAGATCATGACCTGAGCAGAAGGCAGAGGCTTTAACCCACTGAGCCACCCAGGCGCCCCTATGCTCCTTTTCTCTGTAGAGCTATTTCAGCATGAGTTTTGGGCATTGGCTCTGGCAGCTGATAATCTTAAAACAGTAGTTCTCAAATGGATGGCCAAAATCGAGGGATGACGGTAAAAGGTTGTTTTCCCATTATATCGCAGGAACAGGTTTTGAGCCATTTTTGTTTAAGACATCAATAGAAAAGCTGACCCTGAAGGCTAGATAATGTGGTGATCTCTGCAAGCTATAAGGTGAAATTATAAATAAATGGTGAAATTAAAAGGTGCCCAGTATCCAGAGATAAGGAAGCTCAAGGCTGGAAAGGGCCTCACAGAAAGGGTGATGAGTGATATCAAATGGTTCAGCAAGTTCCAGGAACATGATGACTGAGAAGAGGCCATTAATTTTGGTGAGAAAAGAGTCATTTATGATCTCTGAAAAAGGAATTTCAAGGTTGTGGTAGGAACAGATCAACAATTGCAAGTGATTGCAGAATGACTGCATACCATCTGTACTCATAGCTGAACTCTGGGTAGGATAAGAATAATTGCATTAGGGCGCCTGGGTGGCTCAGTGGGTTAAAGCCTCTGCTTTCAGCTCAGGGCATGATCTCAGGGTCCTGGGATCGAGGCCCGCATCGGGCTCTCTGCTCGGCAGGGAGCCTGCTTCCTCCTCTCTCTCTGCCTGCCTCTCTGCTTATTTGTGATCTCACTCTCTGTCAAATAAATAAATAAATAAATAATCTTTAAAAAAAGAAAAGAAAAAGAAATAATTGCATTAGTAGGACTACTTTGAATTCCAAGGCCAGTGGTGTATATGGATTTATTCATAAACCTGAACAGAAAACATCCCATAGAGATGAAAGAGGCATCATGGCCAGCCACACCACCGTGGCTATGCAATTAAGAATACTATTTTGAAAAAAAAAAAAAAAAAGAATACTATTTTGAACCTAAAAGCTTGAAAAACATTCATAGAAATTCTTACAAATTACACATAATTTGTCATTGAGGAGAAGTTCAGCCTTTTCTCAGGGGTATGTTATTCAAGTGCTTAGCATTTCAAGGCACTTTGAATAGATATTATTGAAAACAATGAGCCTGAAAGAAGAGTAGGGATAGAGCTGCCCAAGTATTTTTACTGTTCAGGAAATGATGTCCCTGTCTTGTTTTCTCTGTATCTGCTTTTTTCTCTTCCCATTTATCACTTTATCTCTCTCTGTGTGCCTGTTAGCAGAGACAAACAGTTGAGGTTTGAGGGCCCTAGAAATAGCTTTCATGGTTCTGAACACCAAATTCATTACTTCCTAGCCAGCTGACCTTGGGCAATGTTCTAATATCTCTGAGCCGTGGTTCTTCAGCACCTGTGAAATGGAATAGCAAGTGTCCTTTACTTCATAGGGGGTTGGATGTTCCTAAACGGGGTAATCTATGTAAAATGCGTATCAGGTTGCCTGATATATATTCAGTACCCAGTAACAGTCCCTTGAATTGCACCAAAATTCACAGCAAATCCACACATGCATGACAAATAGAAGTGGCCGAGTAGGAACCATGATGACATTATGCTTTTATGTGGTTATTAGAATTGGGTCTAATTATTTAGGAAGCAAGACTGGACCTAGAATTTCTGAGTTACGCCTATTCTTTCATTCCCTGATTCATCCAATCATTTTTTGAATATTCATATTGTGCCTCTGTGACAGATATTAACTCGACTTTTTGGTACAGAGTGTCCCTCAGACTTCCCAAGCCAAGCTCCCTACAAATTTATAATGACCCATAAATGACTTCTCCATGTCTCAGTTTCTTCTGTGAAGTAAGGGTAATGATAGTAGATTCTTCCCAAGATTAATGTGAAGATGAAATGTTTATTACATATGAGGTGCTTGTAGAAAGTGCCTAGTCATAGTATTTGTTAAATAAAATCTATTTATTATCACTGCTCTTCTTGGTATTATTATTTTAAATAACTAAAATAAAATGTGACAAGAGCTAGTGAATACATATGCATAAAATATCAAGCAAATAAACAGGGATAAATAATTCAGGCTCAAACATTTGAGAGACATTTCTCAGGTAATGGTATCTTTGGACCAGGATTTTAATAACGAGAAGCAATTTTCCTGGTAGAAAAAAGGTATTTGGGGATTAGTAATAATAAGAGCAAAAGTATGAAGGATAGAAGAACTTGAAAGATTTGGAAGATGGAGACACACTTGATGATAGGAAATAATTCTATCATCTTATTAATCCATGATGTCGAGCAGAGTGTTTGACATATAGCTGTTGAATGGACACATGGACACATGGATGGATGGATGAAGGGAAGGAAGGAAGGACAGATGGAGGGATGGAGGCAGAGATGAATCGGTGTATGAATGGATGGATGGGTGCATGGATGGATGGGTGCGTGGATGGTTGGATGAATTTTACTCTGGCTTCATCCTCCTTTTCAGTGACGGTTTCAGGGGGCAAGTCTGAGATGACTTTTTTGTACCTCAGACTGGGTTAAACATTCCTTCCTAAGGCTTCCTGCACTTTTGCTCAAAAAGGCCAAATATAATCGATGAGCAAACTTGATCCTACAACCCTCAAGAGGCAACTGTGTAAAGAGTGCCTTTGAATTTGTGGTAATACTACAGACCTCAAGATTCCCATAATGAATCTGGCTGTCAAATTTTAGAGGTTGCCAGAACTAATGGGAGAAGAGAACCCTTACTTGCAAGGAGCCTCACCTAAGTGTGTTTTTTACCTTCTGGGAGACAGCCAAACACTGACAATATAAAACAATGGACTCATCCCTGTCCTTCGGTGTTGCTTCCAGCCTTAAACTGCCACCTCCATTTACAAAGGCCGTCAAGGAAAGAGCCCTCACTTTGATACATTTTGGAGCATAAGCCCTTAAATGCCCTGCACCGTGGACAGTGCTAAATGCTGCAATTGGGTGCATTTTTTTCCCCTTCTTGTTTCTTTCCCCTTTTGATTTTTTTTTTTAAACTGCCTGTTGGATGTTTGGTGCCAAGTTAAAAAAAAAAAAATCAATAAGCCCAAACATTACAGCAGCAAGTTTAATATAGCTTACCTTCCTGGAACAGGCCTCAGGGAAAGCGAGAAGCATCACGTTGAAACGGTGCTGAGCTCACATCTCGAAAGATGCTGGGGATGGAAGGGACTTGCTCAGCAAGATTTTGATACCTCCAGATGCAAATGAGACAGCCCCTGCAGGACCAGGCTTGGTGTAAGAGCATATTGAGATATTGCGGGGAAATGATTCTCCAATAAGCTCTGATGGCCATCCTGGGAGTACACAGATGGCACAGAATGCAAGAAGATCACGACTTCACAGTCACCGGAGGTCTGCTGGAAGGTTAAAGGCAGAACCCGTGGCTTGAGTCCTGTGGAGACCTGTCTTGCCACAGAGAACAAACTGCCACAATTTTTACCACACCATTGTTTACTTCACAAGCAACACACTGAGTTTCTGCTTTTCTTTTCTTCTTTTGAAGAAAGGGCCAAATATGTTGATCATTTTGAATAACTAAGAACAATAATGACTCCATTCATCCATTTGTTGCTTAAACAAATGTGATCAGCTTTACCAGTAGTGCTGGAGACACAGTGGTGAGCAAACCCAGCTCCCGGGTTGCCTTCATAGGCCTCCTCACCTGGTGGGGGAAGAAAGACAATAATCAGGTGATCATCAAAGCAATGTGAAATTACAACTGTTATACATGCCACAAAGAAGGGTTATGACCAACATTTGTTGAGTATTTACTCCATCAGGCTCTTAATAGGCATTATGTTATTGAAATCTCACAACGGCACTTCCATTTGATGTGTTCATCCAGGCTGCAGGTCAACATGCAATGTAGCAGTTACTGCAGCCAACTTTAGGAGAAAGGGAATGTTGAACATAGAAACAGGCATAGATCCTGCAGACATCATGGACCTTGCCTCCTCACCCCTGTGCTCCTCACAGGAACTCCGTATCTCAGCAGCAAGGCATGATTTGCTTGTTGGGGACTATGTGCAAACACCTGGGGATGCCACCTCCCACTTCTTGACTGGTCCCAGCCCCCTTGCCCCTCACAGTCTAATGGAGACGGTACATAGAGTCCAGTGAAGGAAGCAAACAAAAATCAAGCAAAGAAACCATTACTCTGTTATTCCATCTGAGTCTCTGGGTCTCTAACTGAATAGAAATTAAGTATGAATAAAACCCTACAATCATCGTGTTTAAAAAACCCAATCACTTAAGCCCATAATTGATTATTAATTTTTATTAAAAGGATATGTGAATATCTTATTTATTCTGCAACAAGATATTTACATCGTTTAAAAGGAGAAACCCTTTTTAAACAGGAAGCTCCATGACTACACTGATTAGTTGGTCCAGCACTCTGTGCAATGGGTGTTTAACACGTCTTATTATAAATCATCTTCTGAAATGTTAATTAAGTGGTAAAACATTTGCCGAAAGTTAAAAGTTACCAAGGATTTAATTATAACCTTGCGGACACCATTTCCAGTTAATTATACACCCTTCTTATATTCTTGATAAACCACAAAATGCACCCTGTTAATGATCAATTGGTATTAAATTAGCTAGAATTAGTTTTTATTAAATCTAAATTAGATTTTTATTTGCGATACAATAAAATAGTGCACCCAGTCCTTGCCACTATGATTTGGGATATTTCTGTAGAGAGTGATTACCAGATGTCTAATTGGGCAATTAATAGATACAGTTTCCAAATTAACATAATTGGGGGACCTAAAAAGAAAACAAAATGACTATCCAGCCAGCCGACCATCTTTTTTGCATCCTGCCATTCAGTCAGGGATGTCAACCAACCCCTCATTCTTTCAGAAAATTGTGCTTCCCAGGGCTGGCTTCCCACCAAAAAGGGTCGTTGTGACCCTAAAGTGTACAGCTTCAACGTGCTCCGATGTGGGGACATTAACTGCCAGGGCCCCCCAGACAGGCGCCTCTCGCAGGCGTTTCTTCCCAGTGCGCGCTGCACCCGGGGGCAGGTACTGCCAGCCTGCATGGGGCTTACGGAACCGCGGAGATAACCAGCTAGATAATGGGGTGTTTACACAGTTGACAGAGGAGTCCAAATGCACAAGCTCATCTCTTTCCAAAAACAATTTGCCAGATGAGTTTAGTTTGATGTTCCAAAGCTTTTTCATCTTACCATTTAATATACCACAGAAGGGATCAAGACTTAACCTCTCCGTGTCTGCTATCTACTCAAATCCCTTCATAACTGCTTTCTCACCATGTTCAGTGCAGAGTCCCAAAGTGTGTCCTCTGCCATCTGTGTTCTTTGAAGAGATGGTCCTGCCCCATACATGCAAGAAGTCTTCGTTCATATCTAAGCTGTAAAAAGGAGCATCAGCTGCTCTGTTCACTCTGGGTACCCAGGCTTCACTTTGATTTTATTTGTCTAATAGTTTTCTTAAAGCTCAGGGTACTATGTTAGTAACAACAACACACAAAAATTAATAAACAAACAAAAATGGATGAGAATTGCTGAAAACAAATGTATAAGCTCTTTATATATAGTATGTATTTTTTTGGTATTTTTTTTAAAGAAAGAGAATTCATACTACTGAATCACATAAGGTTTATAAAGAGGTGGTGAGGAGTGTATCATGTTCCATTAGTACTCGTGGCCTCATCGTGATGCCCTACTATTCACTTCTTCCAGGGACACTGGTGAAACTGGGCAGGATGGACGATTACAGTTCAGTGTTGTCGTTATTGCTCGACCCTTTCTTGTACCTGCTTCCCAACGGTATGCTGGTCCACCCCATCGCTCACTCATTCAATGGGTCTGTGCTTTCAACAACTTCTCTGTTTTGAAGCTCATTCATTCATTTACCAAACAGACATGAACTGCTCACTTGCACAGCTGTGCACTTAGACACGGGCATACGGTAGTAGACAATGCTGATCACCACCCCTATTCTCATGGGGTGCCATTTGAGGGGAGAAACAGACTGAAAGGATAAATATGTTTAATTATAAGTTATCATAAGTGCTCTATAAGACAAGAAGAAAGAAGTGAGAGCTATATGGAAGATAACAAGGAAATCTTTAATTAGGTGGATTAGAAATGTGTGTTTGAAGACAGGTGATTTAAGTTGAAAGCTGTGTGGAAGGATGTGCAGTACAGGCAGAAGGAACAAGATTCAAACGGGCTTCGAGGTGGAAAGGAGCTTGGTTACTGAAGAAACTTGAGTGAACTTGAAGAACACTGTGACTGTGGCAGGGTGAACAGGGAGGAGATGGCATGAGTTGAGAACTGGAAGGGAAGAGGAAGGGAGAGACAAGGCAGGTGACTCAGGAACATGAAAGGAGCAGCTGGAGAAATCTGAAGTTAAGCCACAGATGACCCGATCTGCTTGGGCTTTGCAGTCTTCAATCTTGCTGATTGGTGGAGGATGCACAGGAAGGGGGCCAGAGGTGGGAAAGCTGACGGGAGACTTGAAGTTCTGCAGACATGAGAGATGGTGGCTTGGAGTAAGGGATGGATGGTGGGAGCAGAGAGAAAGGGACAACAAGAAAGAACCAGAAGGATAGGCTGGATAAGGGGCTGAGGCTAGAGAAAACTCAAGAAGGCTCCTAAGATCTGGCTTGAGCAACTGAGTTTGTTTGCTCACTTAACATGTATTCCTTGGGCACTTAGTTTGTGCCCAATGTTGGATGTTAGTTAGATGGACCTGACAGCAAAGGTGTCATGCTCTTGAGGAGTTAACATCCCTTGAGAGGGGAGTTGATAGGCTATTGCAAAGAATGCCTTCTCTTTCTAATCATTCAAAATCTGGTTTTAGGAATATAGGACTTTTATCAGCTACAATTCTGACACAATTTGCTTTGGCAATGATTGTGACTTGCTCTCTTCCAATACGAATTTAGTTTTCTCTGAAATGACTTTGCTTCTCTCCTGCTGGTCTGTGAAGGATTTCAGAGACCTCTTTGGCACTGTCATATTACAAATGATTACTAGGTCTAGGGCCACCTCTGTAAGTGTGACTCGGTGGCTCCATCAAATACCCTTCTGTCACTTCCAGTTCAAGCTGCAGAAGTCACATATAAGACTCTTCATTTGGGGCTCTGACGATCTATCATAGAAGGACTTCGCAATGGATTCTACATTTTTGCTTTAAATAGTTTCTTCCTAATTATTTCAATAATATGGGCTGCCTTTATAAAATCTTAAAATAAAAAAGAAAATAAAAAAGTATAATCACTTATGATTCCATTCAAGGTTTTGTAAAGTAGTTTTATAATTCTGATAGCTTCTTTATTTGCATATTTCAAGGAAGTTTTGTCTCTAAAAAACTTAGTTTCGAATTCAAGAATAACAAAATTTGTTTTTAAGGTATTTTTCATGCATTCAAATTTAATTCTTTGGATATATAAAGTTATTTTCAGTGTATTACTATCATAAGTATCATTTCCATAAAGGTCTTTATGCATGAACTTTTTGTGTTCATTTTTATGTGTATCCTGAAAGTAGAATTAATAGGTCAAAAGGTAGGAATGTTTTAAAGGCACATGATACATATTGCTAAAATGTTCCTAAAAGGGTTGTGCTAATTAACACTCCCTAGCGAAATGC
This sequence comes from Ailurus styani, assembly GCA_002007465.1. NCBI lineage: Eukaryota > Metazoa > Chordata > Mammalia > Carnivora > Ailuridae > Ailurus > Ailurus styani. Next base: position 1,191,483 of record LNAC01000305.1, on the reverse strand, counting down.
AGAATGGAAGTTAAGCCAAACTCTTTCAAGCATCATTTTCTCTTCTCTCCTGTCTTTTAAATTTTTAATGTGTATTAATTAGATGGGTGAAAAACTGCCTCTCATTTTTGCAGTTGCCTCTTTTTTAATTTTTATTAGAGAGGTTTAAAATCCTCTCCCCACCCCACAAGGTGCCTGTTAATCGTTTTTAATTCCTCTTTCGTAAATTGTTTTGTTTATGTCCTTTACTTCTCTATTAGGTGGCTTAGCTTTAGTTTTTCTTTACTTATTTATTTACATGAAATCTTTATATATGTGTCATCACAGAGTTCTCTTCTTTTTTTATCAGCTTTGTCCTTCCCAGCCTCACCCCTGGTGAAGAGGGGTGTGTTAAAATGTCCTGATACATCAATTTCTATAAAAATGATCAATGTAAGTAAGAGATAGGTTTTTTTTTCAATGAATGAATCCACTTGTTAAGAAACTCTGAAAGTCAGAAGTTTATCCCACCAAGAACTATAGGGAAACACACGCAGTAGGCTCTGCCATTGTTACTGACTGACTATGCCTTCCCAGGATGAGATCCGGGAGGACACTGCCCTGCTCTGAAGTGTACTCTCTCCATCACTGATCATGCAACTGGGGCAGGAAGAATAGGGAAGCTCTGGGTATTTGCAGGAGGAGCAAAAACAGGGAACTGAGTTTGACACCTGATAGAGTCTATGGAGATTAAATGCCCCTGTGATACACCTGTGATTGGTCAGGACCACAAGCATCCTGCTGCTGCTGAACTGGGGCATGCGTGTGCTCAACGACTGAGAAGGACCCCTCCACTGGGGGCGCTAGAGGACCCCTAGAAGATCTTAATGGAGCATCCACAAGAGAAAAATCAGATTCTGCCTGCACATGGTAGCTAACAAAGTATGCATAATAAATACTATGTAGAGTTCCTAGAAAATCCCCGCCTATTTCCAGAACCCCACATGAGTATTTTGTGCCCAAATTATAACCACCCATAAGAATCAGAGCCCCATATCTGCCCTGGGTGACTCAGATTCTCTGAGCTCACCCACACCTCCTCTTCTGGAGTGTGTACTTGCACTTGGCAATAAAGCTGCTTCTGCTACGCTTTACTCCGACTCATCTCCGAATTCTTCCTTGGGTGAAGTCAAGAACCTGGGACTTGCTGCTGGTTGAAGTCTCAGGCACCAAGAAGCCCCCCAGCCTCCCATATCAGGAGAGCACAAATGGGGTTCAGGCCAGGACCTACATGGAACCAGAGAACTAGAAAGGAGGGTGGAATGTGGCCTTAGGAACTGCAGCTTCCCCAGACCAATGAAAACCAGTAAGAATGCCAATAAACAAGCACTATCAACAAAATGCATAAACTAAGGGCTATTTACACTTTTAAACACTAAGTCATTTAATGATTGGCAACCAGCAATTAGTGTTTTTTCCAGAAATAGGTGAAGCTAGAGTATCCTTCTAACCATAGTGCCCACAGAGGTTCCTTTTTGTCCATAATCAAGCAAAGAGCACTGACCGTTGATTGCCTTTTTCTTTGTCTCCAGGAATTTTGCCCTTAGCTGAGTCTAAATTATAGGTGATCTCAATTGTAAGGATTCCTCTGATTTCCTTTATATGCCTATCTTTATATGTCTTATCTGTCAACCTATTGATAAGCTATTGCTCTATCTGTGATAGTTCAGTTTATGTGCCAACTTGACTGGGCCTTAGAGTATCCAGATATCTGGTTCAACAGCATTCTGGATAGGTCTGAGAGGGGTTTCTAGATGGGATTAACATTTGAGTAAGTAGACCAAGTCAAGCAGATTGCTCTTCCTGATGTGGATGGGCCTCATCCAATTCTTAAAAAGCCTAAGTAGAACAAAAAGTCTGAGTAAAGGAGAATTCACTCTCTCAACCTATCTTCACACTGGGACACTGGCCTTCTCCAACCCTTGAATTATAATTTACATCATCATGTCTCCTACAATCTCAAGCCTTCCGACTAAGACAGTTATTGATAGGCTAGTCTGTTTTGTAGATGATCTATCCATGAAGGTTTGTAGTTGGAGTGCTTATGCTCCAGGTGTGGTATCATTCAGGTGAAACCAAATGCCAGTTTTGTAATAGCCCAGGGAGTGAGCCCTGACTCTCACGAGGGTAATTAGCAGCTGCAGTGTGGCAGGGCTGGGGTCACTGGACAGAGCCACTAAATGTGGATCCTAATTCCATGGTTACCCTGAGTCACATAATTCCTACTAAGCCCACCATGTAACTTAAATGTAGAGTTCTTCCTATAAGGTATAACAGTTTTCTGTTACTGCTGTAACACATTATCACAAACATGATGGCGTAAATTTATTATTCTAGTGTTATGTAGGTGATACGTCTGACTGGGCTAAAAGCAAGGTGTCAGCAAAGCAGTGTTCTTCTGGAGGCTTTAGGAAAGAATCCATTTTCTTAAATTTTCCAGCTTCTCAAAGATGGTTACATCTTTTGGCTCACGGTTCACTTTCTGTATCTTCAAAGATAGCAATGTTACATCCTTCTGACAATTCCATAGTTACATCTCCCTCTGACCACAGCCAGCAAAGGTTTTTCACTTGGAAGAACTCATGGGATAGAATGCATCCACCCTGATGATCCTGCATGAAGGTCCTTAACCACATCTGCACGGTCCCTTTTGCTATGTAAGGTAACACATTCATGGTTTCCTGCAATTGGGATGTGGATATTTTGGGGAGCAGGAGTGTTTTGTTCTGCCTACCTGTCTTAGTTCAGGCTGCTATAACAAAATACTACAGACTGGGTGGCTTATAAACAATGGAAATTTATTTCTTTCCATTCTGAGAGGTTGAAAGTCTGAGAGCAGGGTGCCAGGATGGTCAAGTTCTGTTGAGCGACCTCTTTTGGGTTGCACATTGCTGATTTCTCCTTATACCCCCACAAGATGGAGAGCGGAAAGAGGAGCAGCAAGCTCTCAAGTGGGCCTTATAATGACACTAATCCCATTCATGAGGGCTCTACCCTCATGACCTCATCCAATCCTAAGTACCACCCCAAAGCTCCAGCTCCCAATACCATCCCTTTGTGGGGTGTGGTTTCAATGTGTGAATTTTGGAGAGACACAAACATCTCCTCCATAGCACTACCACAGGAAGTAAACTCCATTAAGAAGGGGAAAAAATGCATTCTATATTTAGGGTAGGTTCTTGGTGTAAGGTCATCAACTTGCGGTCCTGAGAAAGACTTCTTGATCTTCAAGATCTCCTAAGATGTTATGTACTGGAGTATTAAACATGATATAGAAGAAAACGTATAGATTTGATTTAAACACTCACACTGAAACTCCTTTCTTTGTGGACTTAGAAGAAAGGCCCCACCACCATGACTGCTACTTCAAGAATGGCACCACTCCAGTCTTCCTTGGAGTGGGATAGTAAGCCCGCTTATGCAAGGTTCCTGGTGTAGTTGGAGTCTCAAAAATATGAAGCAGTCCCCCCACTCACCCCAGAGACTTCCATTCTGGATGGTAAGCCAGTTTGCTCCTACATTCCTCCATATTACCTTTTGCCCTCCCTCATTTCCTGGAGAAGGTATGCACATTGAGGACTTGGATTACCCTAGCCCAATGACTAAAATTTGCACATACCTTGAAATCTAGATTTATCTCTGTGCCTGCCTACCCCAAATCTCAAAATTGCCATGTCCGAAATCAAATCCATTGTTTTCCCCATACTACTTTAAATCTGGCTGGTGTCCTTTTGAGACCTAGTAGAGTCCTATTACAGTTAATGGCACTGGGAGTTACTTTTATCTCCCACAGGCCACCTGCCTCCTTACTAATTGTCTAATTCTTCCACTTATTCAACAACCCCTTGGTCTGAGCAGCCACCCTCACCTGTTGCCTTTAGTGGCCACCTAACTGGCATCTCCATACTACCTCTCACTCCTGTCAACCCATTTTCCAGAAAACAGCTAGAATTCTTTTTTTGAAAATAAGCATCTGGTTGTGTCATCTCCTCTGATTAAAAAAAAAAACTCAATACCTCTTCATGCTGGCTGGTCATGCTTGATCTGGCCAAGCCCTGGAGTCACCTCCCCAAGCATCCCTTCACTCAGTGCCTTCAGCCATGAAGAATGGCAGGTATAGTTCACCCTGCTAAGATTTTGTTGTCCTTAATGAAGTTCGTGATTGTGTTCTCATGCAAGAGAGGGAATCTGTCCGTTTAGGATTACAGCTTCCGCACACAGCACAGGTATGGCATGCAGAGGCCCTCAAATGTGTTATTATGTATCATTTGTCTAATAAATGCATGAAGTCTATAGTTTCAACTAAGGCTGTCCTGTATCACCTTCACATAGACTACTGCATATATATTACTGCAGAAGCTTAACAGGTTTCTCTTTCTCTCTCTCCCCACAGTGCCACCAGAATGCGCTCTCAAATGAACAAGTCTGATGATGTTTGTTCTCTCTCTCTCNTCTCTCTCTCTCTCTCTCTCTCTCTATATATATATATATATATATATATATATATATATATATATATATATATATATATATAATGTATGGAATGAGTATGATTTTCCATTCCTACTGAGAGTATTCGAACATCCCTTCACTTTATACATAGCATTTCCTACCTGAGTCCCCTTCTTTCTCCTTCACACACCCATAATTATGGCCAGTGTGAGCTGGTCACTGTTGCTGGGAATTGATGCCATAACTTTCCATCTTACCTTTCCCTCTGCTGACTTAGGTGCCCGCCTTCCCAGCTTTGCATGCCCCGGGGTTTCCCATAGGCTAAGCCCCCAAACCAGCTCCACTAGTAGTCTGCGTTCATCCTTCCCAGTTGGTCATCCTCTCTCCAGCCTTTAAATGCCCACATCTCTCTCCACCACTCACTCAGGGCAGCAAGATCAGAGCTGGAACATGCACACATCCCCCGTTCATGCCCACCTTCCAGCCAGTTAACACACGTTCACTGATCTTCCAGAGCTTCTGTTACATAGCAGGCACTATGGATATAAGGATGGATAAACAGAATCCCTGCCCTCAAGGAGCTTATACTCTAGTGAGCAATAGATAGGTAAGTAGTAATTGAATGTAGTCTTCAAACTACTATGATCAGCCCAAACTGTCTATGAATTCTAGAAGAAATAATTCCCTCATATTTTTGACATCCCTTTCACTGATAAGTATTTTAGTGAAGAAGTGTTGTCCAAACAACCGTCAAACCCTCAGGGGCTTGTGGTAGAAAATGTGACTCCCTCCCTGTCTAAATGCAACAAGAGGTAGCAAAGACCATAGCATTTGATAAAGTCCTGCATATTAAAGGTATTTCTGCCTCAGGAACAGAGCCAGACCCAGACCCAGTCCCTGCAGGCTCACCCTATGTCTGTCATTAATAGCCAAATGACTACACTCTTTACTCAGAATAACGAGTAGCAATGCCGATGCCAGTACATCACATGACAGCCAAAACCATTCTGAGAGGCACTCCAAGACTACCGCCTTAATGCAGTGCTGTCTTCATCAAATACTTCTTTATCAATTGCTTATGGTTTAAAAAAAAGTGATGTTTGCCTAACTGCCCCTAAGGAGAGCTATTGGCCATGGCAGCTTCATTATGTCCAAGTCAACCATGATGACCCAGATCCTGCTGTAATCATTTTTAGAAAAATAACCCAAAAATATGATCAACAGATTAGATCATACATATGCATTTAAAAATATTGAATAATTATTTATAAGGCAAAAATGAGAAAAACTGAAGTAGTTGTGAGAGTTTAGACAGTATCCTCATTTCTTGTATTTTCTAAATATACGCTTCCCTGGCTTAGAGTCTCCTGTTTCATCTACCTAGACTGCTTTCTTCACACTGTTTTCTGGGCAGGCACGTGGTGTCCTCAGCTTGTGCCCCCGCCATGACCACACATTCTTCTCGAGCTCATTATAGTCTGTACTGCGCTATCTTATGAACTCAAAACAGGCAACAGTCAGGTCCCTTCCTCCTCTGTGTCCCTGCAACAAGCTATAGGTGTGTGTCTAATGAAGGAAGAGCTCATTCCAATTGGATGGAAAACTAATAACTCAGTGGTAAAAGGAGAGAAGATATCATATCAATACTCCCCACAATAGATAACACAGTTTCATAGTAAATTCACATTGGAAAGACAATATTTAAAGTTATTAATAAAAATAATGATGAAAACCAACTTATCACTACTAAATAAACATGGCCTTAGAATGATAACGCCAGATGCTACAGAACTCATGGTAAGACTGGGATGGACCACCACTGCAGGAGAACAAGGATGAGTTCCGTTTTACTCATGCTAGGAAAGCACTTGGACATGAATTAGTAAATCGTGGCATATCGATCCAATACAATATCCCACAACAAATAAGAAAGCTAGTTAGAAAGCTATTCTCACATGAAACTGTGAAACTCTATATTTCATAATACACAAGAGGTCGCAAAGAAGACAGAAATAGTTTGATTTTGGATTCCACACTAAGGGTAAATTTTTAATATGTTTTATGTTTATTAGTGTGTGGCACCACTTTAAGAGCATAAAAATTGATCATCTCTTTTAGGGTGTCGTTCTAACGTTCCATATTAAAATACAACATGATCTTTAGCAATTTCATTTCTGCACAGTACTAGGACTCAAAACATTTTTTTTAATTTTAAAAATATCCCTTTCACCTCCTCACATAAACACTGTATGTATGTGGTTATGAATCTGTGTGACTGTGACTAGTTTATTGTATTTATGTAAAGAAGAAAAAGTTACAGATGAATTCCAGTAAAGATGGGAGATTGAAGATATACATATATTTTCTCTCCTTCTCAAAATCCATTTAAAATGACAATAAAGGGTTACTGTAAAAGGCACAAATAAGAAACAGAGAATGATCAATGGGGCAACATCCACAAAATTTTAGAAGCTGGAAAGCAGGTGCATAAATAGTAATTGGCTTGATAGTACTGAGAAAAGTGAATCAACCTGATAATAGGGGAAGTTGAGGAGTAACCCAATTTAGACCATAGAACCCCCATATGGATTAGGACTAGACAACACGTTTGAAAGTGAAGGTGAAGATAATAGCTTTAAGGAGCAGGACCACTGCTAAATGTGTGCCTGAGAAACAGTGGGATTTTCAGATGGTTTCCCTCACTCTGATGGGCAACTCTCTCTCCTCCATACCAGCAGAAGACTGGAGTTTTATACTTTATAGACTATAAAGAGCAAAGGTTCTGCTTTGCAAAATAAGAAACTTTATAAAATAAGTGTATATATTTGCCTTGTTTTCCAATGCAAACTTTTTAATTTAAATTCAACTAGCCAACATATAGTACATCATTCGTTTCAGATGTAGTGTTCAATGATTCATCAGTTGCCTATAACACCCAGTGCTCATCACATCATGTGCCCTCCTTAACGCTCATCACCCAATTACCCCATCCCCCCACCCGCCTCCCCTCTAGCAACCCTGTTTGCAGTTTGTTTCCTTTAAAAAAAAAAAAGATTTTATTTATTTTTTCAACAGAGAGAGAGAGATCACAAGTAGGCCAAGAGGCAGGCAGAGAGAGAAGAGGAAGCAGGCTCCCTGCTGAGCAGGGAACCCGATGCGGGCCTCGATCCCAGGACCCTGAGATCATGACCTGAGCCAAAGGCAGAGGCTTTAACCCACTGAGCCACCCAGGCACCCCCTCAGTTTGTTTCCTATAGTTAAGAGTCTCTCATGGTTTTTCTCCGTCTCTGATGACTTCCCATTCAGTTTTCCCTCCCTTCCCCTATGATCCTCTGTGTGGGTTTCTTACAGTCCACATATGACTGAAACCATATGATAATTGTCTTTCTCTGGTTGACTTATTTCACTCAGCATAATACTCCCCAGGTTCCATCCACAGCGATGTAAATGGTAAGTATTCATCCTTTCTGATGGCTAAGTAACATTCCATTGTATATATGACCACATCTTCTTTATATATTTGCCTTTCAGAGCCCAGAGCCATCAACCAGTGCCTGGCGAGAAAGATTGAAAGGTGAATTGGAGCCAGAAGGCAGGAAAACCAACTTGTAAAAACTGGGTAGGAGGTCCTTTGGATAGGGAAGCATTGGGGAGACATTTTGGGGGGAAGAGAAATCACAGACCTTAGTAAGTGATGGGTTGCAGGGGTGGGGCAGAGAATAAGTCAAGGACAAGTCCAGAGCATTGGATGACTTCTCTATGGTCTGTTCCTTTCTCTTTCCTTCCCCCTAGTTATCTTAATTGTCTCAACATTTTTACAATTAAACCCTGGTAGCTCAAAACTTTGGCAAGGAAGTAGAAAAAGCTTAACTCAGCAATCATTTCCCCATCCTTCCTCTACTCCAAACTCCATACCAGGAGAGTTTTAAGGAAACTAGGAAGAGAGTAGCCTACCATATTGCATGAGGTGCTTTTAAACCAGGTGGTTGCAACTTAGGATTTCTATTTATTGACCACGTAAATGCAAAATGATTGCTTTTTCTGTGCAAATCAGCCATTCTACTACGTGCTCTCTGGAGCAATGATTCCATTTGTCTTTGCTATACAAGTTATTTGGAGAATAACGACTCACCCTATCATCAAACCTGTCCTTAGTATAATTCTTCATCCAAATTGTTGATCATTCTTCTTGGATAATATTGTTGGAGAGCAGGGCACAGGGAGAGAGAAAGAGCAAGTGAATTCTTGTTTTGCTTAATCTGGGCAGCACTTCTTTTAAGTGGCATTTACTAGTATTTGACAGTAGAATGAAACACATTTTAGGTCACGTAACCTTTAAAAAACACCATTGTCTACGTTTTTACATGTCATTCCTGTAATTGTAGATAGAATCAAGAAATGAAGAGATAGACCTTAACAATGGCTGAGTATGGCACCTAGACTCAGTTTATCCATTACAAAGATAACCTGTCTCATTGCTGTGACCAGTTCCTGAAAGCCACATGCAATCGAGCCTTAAAAAAAAAAAAAAATCCCTTTTCATTATGGCCAGGGAACAACTGCAGAATATCTGCGTGGCTAATGCTGCCACATCTTTTTTTAGGAGAACAGCTGGTCGCTCGATGGCTTTCTTTCTTTAAAACAAAAAGAGTGCCTCTTGCTCTGAAGTTTTAGCAGAAAGCTGCTGCTTCATCGAGTCATGTCACATATTTTATGGTGCTAAACTTTGCCGTAGGAGTTGAGAAACAAAAATGAAAGAAAATTGATGCACTATATGAATTGGTGGCAGTGAACAGAAAGTAATGGGTGGGCATAAAATGCAGCATCCACTGAGAGGGAAGGGTGCACAGTCCCCGTTGACATTCGGAACTTGAACATTAGAACCATTTCAGATGCCTGGAGGAACAATAGCGCTCAGCGCAGGGTTTATCGGTGGTGGTATGATGTGATCATGGGTTTCTGGCGCAATTTCAGGGGAATGGAGTGTGGAAGAGAATGAACTCAGATGAAAAAGCTTTGACTCTGAAAGAAGATCAGAAATGATGTGACAGTTTCCTTAGAAATGAGAAACAAAAGTCAGCTATGATACTTTCTACATGGTTACAGGCATGAGGGTAACAACATGCACCTGCCTTTAATATCTAAGAAGTGAGGACTCCGTCCCATGATTTTAAAAGGGAGACATTATGCTTGAGTAATCAATAAAAATTATATATTTATAATTAATAAATATATTTAATAAATATATTCAATAAATATAATTAATAAATATATTTAATAAATATATTTAAAATTAATAAAATTTATATATAAAGAGTGTCTACGAATGATTAAGAACATCCTAATGATACATAAATGACAGAAATACTGAACATTAAACAAAAAGAGATCCACCCAGCGAATAAACATTTAAGAGGTTTAGCCTGAGTAACAAGCAAAGAGTGCTAAGTAGAACAACCATGAGATATCATTTTGTATCTTTTATTTTGATAGAAAATGATAACACAAAAGATGTATTGGAATGGTCTTGCTTTTATATTGCTGTTGGCTATAAATTTTTATAAATCTCTTTTTTGTAAGGAATTTGTCAAGAGGTATAAATATAGTCCTATGTGGTAATCAACACAAGGTTTAATAATCCTGGATTTAATACTCCAAAATGCAGGAGAAGGTGCATGAATGGAAATTGCTTATTTATTTATTTATTTGTTTGTTTGTTTGTTTGTTTGTTTATTATTTGCCCCAGGGGTACAGGTCTGTGAATCATCAGGCTTACACCTTTTACAGCACTTACCATAGCATGTACCCTCCCCAATGTCCATAACACAGCCCCCCATCCCTACCCTCCCACCCCCCAGTAACCCTCAGTTTGTTTAGTGAGATTAAGAGTCTCTTATAGTTTGTCTCCTTCCCGATCCCATCTTGTTTCATTTTTCCCTCCCTACCCCCCACGGCCCCCCACCCTGCCCTCAAATTCCTCATATCAGAGAGATCATATGATCATTGTCTTTCTCTGATTGACTTATTTCACTTAGCCTAATACCCTCTAGTTCCATCCACATTGTTGCAAATGGCAAGAGGAAATTGCAAATTTATATGTGTGCATGTGTGTGTGTGTATTTAAAGTTGGAGGCAGCCTTAATATCCAACACAGAACAGGTTAAATAAATGGTGACATATCCATTGCCTACATGAATTACTGAACATTCTAATGATGGCAGTTTTGTAGCAACATGAAAAGTATTTATAATATCCAATTAGGTGGAAAATAAATAAGAAGAATATTTAGTAGGAACTATACTGTGATTACAGACATGAAAAAGTAATAGCTAACATATATATAGTATTCTTTATTGCCAGCTACTTTATTAAGCACTTAGCATTGACTATCCTATTGAATCTTCATAACAGCCCCATGAGGTTATCATCCCATTTACAGACAAGAAAACTTTGACTTGGAAGGATTAAGTTACTTTCCTAAGGTGACAGAGGGAGTAAGTAGACTTAGGTATTCTAGTCTTAGCTCGAGTTCGTAACCGGTGCTCCATATCACCCTTTCTGTGAGCACAGAAGAAACAAGTGGACAAGAACATGAAGAAATTAAAATTAGTATATTCAACCAGTGGGACTGTCACCCAAATTTCTTAGATATTATATTTCCATCCTGGAAATATAAATCATTCTTGAAAACCCATATTTCTGATGAAAAGCAGATGGAATCAAATGACTGCACTAAATGGATGTCATGAAGGAAGATAGCATCTTGGTCTCTTTCATTCGTCCCCAAGTGTTGGGGAAAAAGAAGCTCTAGCCATCGGCCTCAGCCATATGCTATCGTGTAGAAGGATGTGCCCACTAATTACCCTAATGCAGGGATCTCAATCTCAGCACTATGACATTCTGAATTAGAAATTTCTTTGTTGTGGGGCTATCCTGTCCTGTGATTTGTAGGATGCCTAAGAGCACACAAGCCTCTCTATCCATTAAATATTGGTAGCACACTCCCTCCAGTTTGTGACAACCAAAAATGTTTCCAGACAAATGTCCTCTTGGGGGCAAAACTGTCCTTGATTGAGGAGCACTGCCCTAGGTATTCATTTCTTTTCACTTGGTCTCCATGGTCTCCACATGGCTTTTTGATATTAATATGGTTATCTAGGGTGGTTTTCCTACAGAAAAGAGGACATCCAACATGCTAACAGAAGGATCACCCTTAGGACAAGGATAGTTCTATTTCTCAAAGAATGTTGACCACAGACATTTATATGGATCAGTGAGCCTGTTGGAAATTTCTCACTTTTAAGTTCAATCTCCAGGGACAGCATGGGACACTCCATAGCACTTACAGCCTGACATCTAGGTGACCATGTTTTCACATTAACTAGATGGGAGTAATTTTGTCTCTTTGAACCTCAACTTTATCATCTTGAAATGGGGATAATAATAATAGCTACTTTGAAGAGTTATAGGATCAGAAAAGAAAGCATACAAATTCATTAAGAAATTTTAGGATAACCCCAATGAGTTTACAAGGTAGAGTGGGTGGGATACAGAGACAAACAAACATAAAGGCAGTTTTGGGTGAGAGCGTTTGAGGATTTCCCTGCTCCAGGTTAGCTTTTCCCAGCAGATGTTTCCTTAACTAGCTCCTAGCATCCCTCTCAGCATTACATTCATCACGGTGTAAGTGATTTTCCATCAAGACTCTAGGTTACGAGGGCAAGGACTAGGTCACTGCAATATATATCTCTAGTATCTGGCGCAATGTCTGGCTTACATTAGTCATTCAAAAAGCAATTTTTAAAATAATCAAGTGCATAAATAACTGTTGAATGTACAGAGCATAATGAAAAGGGAAGAGAGTAATTAATTCTGCCTAAACCTGGGGCAGAAATGCAGGTAAGAAAATCTGGCTACATTTATGTTGGGTCTTGAAAGGTGAACAGAATTTCTCCAGGCAGAACTAAACTATAAAGGATATTCTAGGCAACGGATAGTACATGCAAGGCCCGGCTGTGAAAAGTCTGTGTCCCATGTTGAATGGTTTGGAATTCAACCTGAAAACCACAGAGGAGCTCATTGAGAGGTTTAAACGAAGAACTGTCACTCTCAAGTTCATAAATGTTACCATGCAGTCTCTGATGATTTTTTTTATAAAGCTTTTTTAAATATAGAAAAGATCAAGCATACATAAGGGTAGGAGGACTAATAAAATGAACCTCCATGTATCCATCACTTAGTTTCAAAACATATTAACTCATAGCAATCTTTACCTCATTTATACCCCTACCGACCTTTCCTGCCCCAGATAATTTTGAAGCAAGTTCCAGACAGCAATTTATCTCATGAGTAAATATCTCGTGCACCTCTAAAAGTAAAGAATTGTGACTTCATCACAACTATAATAACATGATCAAATTCCTCCTCTTTCTTTCCCTCTCCTCTCTCTCTCCACCATTCCTTAACCTATTTATTCTTTCATTTCTGCCTCTTTCTCCAATTCTCTGATTTATTTGTTGAGGAAAGCAAATTCTTTGTCCTATGGAATTTCCCACATTCTAGATTTTGTTGGTTCTATCTCCATGATGTCACTGAATAGGTTACTCTGTTTCCTCCATTTTCTCTAAGTTGGAAATTTGATCCAGAGGATTGATTAGATTCAGGCTTAATTTTGTTTTTTTCAAGACAACTTTATAGGTAGTGTGTAATTCCATGGGGAGGTTTTAATGTCTCATTGTCTCTCCTTCTGTGGTATTAACAACCCATTGATGATCATTCCTAGGATCTATTTATTATTTCACTAGAGATAAAAATTGCTAGCACTGCATCATTCCATATTCACATATTAATGGAAATATTCTACAAAGAGAAATTAGACTACTTCATTACCCCAAGATACAGTTTATACAGGAAAGGCTTTATTCCTTTCCTTCCTTTGCCAGTACTCAGAATAAGTCAATCAGTTCCATCCAAGAGTAATCAAAGAGTTGTGTGTCTTAAATATAATTATGGCTTCATGGATGAATTTAAGTGTATTTGATGTATTTCATTTCATTGATATTATTATCCTTATTATCTTACTGTCTTTTACCAATGGACTCTATTTGATTCTTTATATATATATATATATATATTATATATATTTTAAAGATTTTATTTAAAGATTTTATTTATTTATTTGACACAGAGAGAGAGATCACAAGTAGGGAGAGAGACAGGCAGAGAGACAGGGAGAGGAGGAAACAGGCTCCCTGCTGAGCAGAGAGCCCGATGTGGGCCTTGATCCCAGGACCCTGAGATCATGACCTGAGCTGAAGGCAGAGGCTTAACCCACTGAGCCACCCAGGCACCCCTCAATTTGATTCTTAAGTTCATATGCCATGACTGGTTGACTAGAAGTCTTTGAGAACTCCCTTGTTTCGTGGTATAAGATGATTCAGACTTCACCTTGTACCAAGAACCTTTCTCGTGTGTGTGGTTTTTCTTCTTTTAATGGAAAATAGTACTTAGAGACCATACTCTATATATCTAAAGTCCTCATCGCTATTGAGTTGGCCATTGTTTCTACTTCTTTGAAAATAACAGAACTAAGATATACATGCTTTATAGGAGAAATACACTATGGATTTTAATTTAGGATTACAGAGTTTTGGGAATTTTTTAAAAAAGATTTTATTTATTTGAGAGAGAGAGAGAAAGAGAGCCAGAGAGAGCGCACGGGGGGT
>LNAC01000305.1:1108258-1177170 GCA_002007465.1 Ailurus styani | reverse complement strand
GGTGGGGGTGGGGGAGGGTGCACAGGGAAAGGGATAAGCAGGATAAGCAGACTCCCTATTGAGCAGGGAGCCAGATTTGGGGCTTTATCCCAGGACCCTGGGATCATGAGCTGAAGGCAGATGCTTAAGTCACTGAGCCACCCAGGTGCCCCTACAGCTTTTACTTAATTTCTTCAGTAGTGTTTCTTTATCTCCTTACTCTTATATTGAAACTCCTGGTTCCCAGTATCACTATACACTTAATTTCCCTTCCACATGCAACAGTCACATAATAGGGATCCCAGCGTTACCACAAATAAGATTACCAAAAAGAATTGATGATTTTTTGGAGTTAACTTTGTGTATCTTATTAGAGATGTACAGTTAAACCTCTGTTTTAAAGTTATTGAAATCATTCCTGTCTGTGCTATTGTCAACAACTTTAATACACCATTAATTTGTTTTACTTTTTTATATAATTTTTTTAAAGATTTTTTTAATGTATTTGACAGAGAGAGAGAGACAGAGAGAGAGGGAACACAAGCAGGGGGAGTGGGAGAGAGAGAAGCAGGCTTCCCGCTGAGCAGGGAGCCCAATGGGGACTTGATCCCAGAACCCTGGGATCATGACCTGAGCCAAAGGCAGACACTTAACGACTGAGTCACTCAGGCTCCCCTAGTTGGTTTTACTTTTCATATCACTTTTAGAAAAGTCCTCTCTAAGAGTTAATTCTGTTTTATAATACACCAAGGCATGTTCAATCCAGAGAGAGTTTAGATTTATTGCTGTCTCTTCTCCCCTTTTTCTCCCCTTCTGTAGCTTTTTCAAAAAATGTATTTCAGGGACTCCTGGGTGGCTCAGTTGGTTAAGCAGCTGCCTTCGGCTCAGGTCATGATCTCAGGGTCCTGGGATCAAGGCCCACATCGGGCTCAGTGCTTGGCAGGGAGCCTGGTTCTCCCTCTGCCTCTGCCTGCCGCTCTGCCTGCTTGTGCTCTCTCTCTCTCTCTCTCTCTCTCTCTCTCTCTGAAAAATAAAAAAATAAAATCTTTAAAAAAGTGTATTTCAAATTATGTTTATATCTGTGTATTTGTATCTCTTCCTTTTCTCATATACTATGGACCTTTTTTGTCACTTTCCTTTTTCACTTGAAAGTACATTTTATATATCATATATTTCTCATACTGGCATTGCGCCTGCATTACACGGATATATGTTAGCATTCAAAGGCCAATCTTTATGCCTATTTCTTTTATATTTTTGTCTATGTATCTTTGAGCGGAGTTGCTGGGTCAAAGTTAAATGGCTACGTAATTCTGCTAGATATTGTCAAGTTCTCCTGCAGACCAGTTAACGCATTGTTGCATTTCTTCCAACAATGCCAAGAGAATGCCTGTTTCTCCACAGAGTTGCCAAAAGACAATGTTATCACTTGGATCTATGCCAACCTGATAGGTGAGAAAAAGTATCTCATTGTAGCTTTAATTTGCATTTCTGTGATCAAGGTTAAGCATCTTTTCATATATTTATGGGATTTTACATTTTCTTTCTTTCTTTCTTTTTCTTTTCTCTCTCTCTCTCTCTCTCTCTTTCTTTCTTTCTGTCTTTCTGCCTGATATGTTTCTTGCCTATATTACTATAGAATTGTTATTTTTATTCTCTGTTTTTAGATTTTTTTTCTCTATAAGGGATATTAATCCTGCTTGTGTGATTTTGGGTACAATTTTTTCCTAATTTGTCATTTGATTTGTGACTATCTTTTAAAACGGAAATCCATACAGGCATTTGCAATTTCTAAGCCAGGTTTGTATTATAGATTTCATACTGATGTGCTGTTGAAAGGCTACATAAAGTACTCTTCTTAAATCCTTGAAAAATAAGTATTCCCCAAAGAGGTTATTGCAATCCATGGAGCCAGACAAATTATTTAAAATATTACTTGAGTTTTCTACCACTCGTAAGGTATTTCTAAGAAGAGAGCATAGAAAAAGTAAAATTTCATGATTCCCCAACCACAATTTTGTATGGATACCATCAAAAATATGGTGATTTACAATCTGTATGTTATTTTCATGTCTTTTAAATCATTAACATTTAAAACACCTGGAAACCGACTTTTGGTAATTAACCTTTTAAAAATGAATCGTCTCTTTACCCATGTGTTTCAAAGGTCTTGGCACATCACAATACTTCAAAATTGTTTAAAGACAGAGCATAAAAGGGAAAAAATAAAGAGGAAAAGAAGAAAGACTAAATGGAAAGTGAACAGGAACCAGAGAGTTCGGCCCATTTTCTCATGAAACATGACATTTTCCATCAAGATGCCGTAGCAAAGAACTCTCCAAATCCTTTCCCTAGGAAAACAGCATCACACAAAGTCCATAGGGAGGATATCCTTCATGAGGCACTATATCAAAACACATATTTATGCTGGTAGTGCCCAGAAGTGTAGTACATGGGGAGAAATCACTGCTTTTTAAATTGGAGTGGATCTGGATTTGAGATTAGGACACAGCCATCTGTTCTTGAGAAAGTTTGTCTCCCTTTGTCAATCCGCAACTATGGCAGTGGATTAATTATGAGAAGGACCTTGCCGAGCCTGGGAAGGTGAAAGGGAGGACAACCAATGATTCATTGAAGCTCTGCTCATGTGAGTTATAGAAGAATATTATGCAGGTTGAACTGTTATAAGTGGACAGAAAGAGGTGAATTTTAAAGAGCATTAAATCTGAAAGAGAAAGCCTTACAAATTCTAGGTAAAGTAGAAATCTACATAGATTAGATATATATAGGAATATACAATTAGTATGTAAATAAATACATAGATGGATGCAGTGAATTGCTCTTTAAAAATCTAGCAGACAGTTGTAGTATTGAGCTGAGAAGACAGAGAAAGGAATAAATAATATCTATATATATTATATCTACTAGATGCAAAATATTCTGTATGCCTGATATTATTTCATGCCTTCCAAGGACCCTATGAGGGTTATAGCCCATTTATAGTTGAAGAAACAGAGGTTCCATGCAGTTAAATACTTTTCCAAAGTTTACTTACAAGAAGTTAGGAAGCTAGAACCTAAAGCTGAGTCTTCAGCTTTTCATTATTTTTTTTCACTATACCTGCTGACTTTAAAATATATTGATGGTTTCCCACACTACTGCAATGGATTTGTGTCTCAAATCCATTAGTTCTCAACAAAGAGCCACAAGACACTAAGAATCCAGACCAAGTTCTATTTTTCATTAAGTGGAGTTATGAGAATAAACAAGAAATATTGCTAACGTAAAATACAATGCACCCTTCTGCTCAGGAATGAGTTAGAAATCCAAGGAAAAACCAAACCAAGCCACAACTAATAACTAGATATTTTTTTGGCCAAAGCAACGATACAAGGATTACTTAGTATTGGTGCTCTTATTCATGGGGTTGAGGCAGAGCCTGGAGACGTCTCGGATCTTTTATTGGAATAATACATAATTATCCTGGAAGAGACAGATCTCTTTTGTTTATAAGAAAAACTACTTGGGTTACCTTATCATGACTCTACAAGGATCTTGGAAGTATGATCTTAATATAATTGTGAGAGGAAGATGTAATTTGAAGATACTCCATTACGTTCTAAAGTTTCCCTCTACAATACTCAAAGTATTTTGTGAACAGTAACTAAGTTATTTAATAATTGACAGAAATCTGTCTCTGTCTGTTCTCCAACAAATTACCATATCTAATATTTTTAAAATCTTTGGACAAGATTAAATTAATAAAAATATTTTGAACAGAAAAACTGAGTACTCCCCACATGTTTTTAGATCTTTTCAAAGAGTAGATCTGAGGTACAATTTTTGAGGGAATAAAAATACATCATAGGTCTAATTCTGGACTGCAAGGTTTTACTTGACCTCTTCAGTCTTGTGTCTTCATGTTTTTTCTTTCACACTGAAAACTGTGTTTGCTGACATAACTAAC
Organism: Ailurus styani; assembly: GCA_002007465.1. Lineage (NCBI taxonomy): Eukaryota > Metazoa > Chordata > Mammalia > Carnivora > Ailuridae > Ailurus > Ailurus styani. The sequence goes on along the minus strand of LNAC01000305.1, from coordinate 1,173,224 downwards.
ATTATTCCTCATTTATTTTTCCATAATACTTGACAATCTACATGAGAATCTCAACTCCATCTTTATATTATTTTATTTTTTTAAAACAGTGGCATAGTTCTGATCCTCAAAAGTAAGAGAAGCATTCCCAGATGTTTGGGCATAGTGTTTGAAGTTTGGACTCAGGGGACACATGTGGGGTTCCAGGCTCTCTACCACTTGCTCACTGACTAAAGTCACTTAACCTCTCTGAACATCAGTATTGTTACTTTCAGAGTCATACCAACCACACGTGTTTGTGTGGATTAAACAGTATCTTCCAAATAAAAGCATTTAGAGTGGATGCTAAGTTAGAGTGGATGCTATTGCTGAAAAGATGCATTTGTCTAGAAGTCTTTCTACAAACTCTATTTCTTTAAAAATGAGTGACTTAACCCTAAGTTTTTCATAGGTAACATGGTTCAAATCTTCATGAGGGTAGACACTTTCTTTTTTGCACACCCAGAAATCACAGGGACTAGCACATTGCCTGGCATCGCACAGGATCTCAAAGTCAGAGCTTCTGAGTAAGGAGAGACGTTAATTAATCAATCAATCTGAGTCAGTCATCAGATGTTGACTGAGGGCATATAATGCACATGTGTGTGGAGCAGAAGGGAAATACGTGGCCATTTCATTACGCTACGGAAAGCTCTGTGAGCTTCCTCTCTGTTACCTGTCCAACAGGCTCCGTTCTATCACTATGGTTCCATAGTACTGAAAGCAGTTTCTGCTCAATAAATACGGGTAGAGAGTGAGTGATTCCTATGAAGTGTATGTGACAGCAGTAGGGAGAACGTAGGCTCACATTAAAATGTTAAGAACCACTTATCTCAATCTGTGGGCATCTCCATCTTGGTGATACAGAGGTAGGCAAATCTTTCACCAAAGGGCTTCACAGCCAAGATGAGAACCAGCTACCATAATGTGAGTAGAGTTTTAGGAAGTGGAAAAGAATCAGGATGACTTTCTCTTAGAGGAATAAGCAGGAGCAAATACAGAGAAGTGGGTGCAACTATGGTGTGGCTAGAAAGAGATGTACAGCCATAGGGTCACTCCACAGCATCGTGTGGAGGGGGCTTCACCACTGGTGAAGAGCTTATCTGTTCTGGTGTGGATTGATGGATGGGTCAGTCATTTAGATTCTCTCAATCACAGCAGTTCTGGGATGTCCTAGTTGTAGCATTTATCACAGAGAGTCCTGGATATGACAGTGTCTCCAAGATTTTTGAAACATGAAAGTTGCCATTGCAAATATTTAAATTGTTTCCTGTCTCTTAGACTTAACTTTTCATTTACCATTGTAGCAGACTGTCTCTCCTTCCACAGAAATCACTTCAAGGATCTCTTAGATACCACAACATTAAACAAAGTCCCAACCAAAGACCCTAGAGAAAAAGGAAACCTCGACCCACTTCAAGGCACGTGATTGGGGCAGAGAGTAAGTTCTACAAAGCTGTGTAGCTGACCATTCTATAGCTCTGGAGGAAGAAATTATATTTTCATTACATATGTATCAGTTTACTTTGGAATGATGGATGTTCTTTGGACAGTCTATTGATGTAAATCAATGGATGTAAATCTATTGACATAAATATAGATATCTATATATAAATATATCTAGAGATATCTATCTAGATATAGATATAAATCTAGAGGTGTAAAATATTGCTACAAGGATGTATAGGCACATGCTACCTCTTATCACTGACACAGAGGCAGTAAAACTCAAATGGACTGGCTCTGATGTGACTCAACAAAGATTTAATTCTTTGAGATGCAAAATGTGATTTTTTTTTAAATAGCAAGCAAAGTACTGAGGTGGCACAATTCTTTTCTAATATATTTTAATTGCAGGGAGGGATTGGGTTTCCCTGAAAGAACTGGACATTGCCATCAGTCTTCCTGGAAGGAGGCTGGAGGTACCACTAGAGCCAATGAGTAAGGCCATTAGGTTGGATTGAAAGAAAATCATCTTCATCTCTCTGGTCCTCACTGCGTTTGGGGCTTGGATCCCTGAAGGGCAGACATGCTCAAGATGGTGCTTATGTAGGAGGCCAGCTCTACATGTGGTTCCAACTTATGGTGGGCTTATGGGGGTGACTTACGGGGTTGGGGAGAAGCATATAAATCAACGTTTGCAGAACAGTACTTTAGGATGGGGGGGGGCGTAAGGCCCCCTTAATGGGGGTTTGAAACTGAACACACCTTATAGGAAAATACGAGTTTTTCTAGAAGTAGTGACATCTCCTAGACAGCAAGAGGGAAGCAACAGAATTTCACAGGGCAAGAGCATGACCATGGAGAAAGTGAAGAGGGTTCATGGCACCAAGATGAGAAACACAATGCTGCTTCCAGAGGATGCTGACATGGACAACCGGCCTGTATTTAAGTCTTGGTTGCTTAAACTTTGGTGTGCACAGAAATCACCTTTGAAGTTATTGAAAAATGCAGTTTACTTGGGCTTATTGAGTCTAGGACAGAGTTCATGAGTCAGAATTCTAGTAAGAAGCCTGAGGGCTTCTGATGATAGTCCTGTGGATCAAATTTGGGGAAATGTGGCTATTTATGGCTTTTAAGAAAGGATAAAATAAAGAATGTGGTCACATCCCTGTTTTATAAAACCCCTCTCATGGGGCTTGAAGGGTGGCCAAGAAGAGAAGAGCTGGGGCAGTGTTAGCTTACAAGGCTGACCCTAGTGATCCAGGTGTGAGAGGCAAGTGGCCCAGGCTGGGCAGGTGGGAAGTAGGAGCTGAGAGGGTGGGAGGTGTCACAGAAACAAGCTCAGGGCTGTGGGCAGCTTCCCTTGCTGGGATTCCTCATTCAGTAGAGTCGTGACCCACTGGCTGGGGCGAGAGCAGCATGATGGTCAGTACATTATGGAGGAAAATTCCATGACAGCAACAGGAATGAAATATACCCGGGAACAAAAGGAGGCTTACATGCAAGCATTGCACAATTCAATCAGAAATATTCTGAGAAGTAGGAATGTTCACCTTTCATGACATTTTAGCTTTCAAATAACATTTTGGAGTATTTCATAGTCATAGGTATCCTTGATTAACTCAGCAGTAGGCAATGCTAAAGTGGTGGCATCACATCATCATCTTGAGGGATGAAATGAGTTGTATTTACAGGGAACCTACTAGGGTACAAAGGCATAGAGACAAGGGCACAAATGCCTGGGATTCGGCATGCCCTTTAGGCTGGGAGAGATGGAGTAGAAGAGCACAACTGATGATGCAAGCAGGTTCTGTGAGAGGCCCAGGTGTAAGTCTACAAATGTCCAGATGTAAGAGGGATGGCTCCTGGCTGAGATGGTAATCCAGGAGGCAGTGTGCCTTGGAAGAGGGACCTTGTTGTACATGCAGAAATGAGATAGCCAAGAGATTTTAGGGTGAAGAAATTGCTTGAGAGCATGACTTAGGGATAGCCAAATGAGGATTGAAAACACAGGGCATAGACGCTCATGCAAACTAAAGCTTAAGGTTTACAGATAGGTGAAGCATTGGAAAAAGTATTTATTGAGCACTTACCATGTACTGACAGTGCTCTAAGTCCTTGATTGTATTGAGTTCGATTCTTACCACAACCCTATGGGGTGGGGCTCTCAAGCCTGCCAGACAGAACAGTTGAAGGGCCTTGAATACTGTGCTAATGAGCTGGGATTTACTTCCCAGGTCAGTGATCTCAAACTGCTTATGTTGCCCTAGTGTTCCATGGAGGTACCTTGGAAGTGGTCTGGGGCCTGAGGAACGAAATCCAAGGGGCAAAGTCCCCCCACTTCTCGAGTCTAAAGTAAAATTGATCTCCTCTCACCTGTTTTATTTCCTAGGCTTCTCAGCAAGATTTTTTTTGATAAAATGTTACTTACATGTTTTTTTAAGTTTGTACATCATTTGGAGATATGGAGTGCCATGATAAAGACCAAATTTATAAACACAAGATTAATCTGGGTGTATATGTAGGCTGAAATAAAGAGGAAAGTCAGCTTAAAAGTTGTTTAAGTAGTCCAGGCAAGAGTTAATAGAACCAAGTGCTGGGGTAATGGCAGGGGTTATGGTGGAGTGGGGTTGGGATATGCATGGATCCAGAGTTAAGGCACAGGTAGGCTCCTGGTGGCTTGGAACCTGAGCGGGGAGAACAGAGAAGGAGGGAGGAGGACTAGAAGGCTCCGATGGAAGCGGAATAAGCAGGGCTCAAGGGATGAGAGGGAGAAGAGCTCAGGTCTGGCTGTAATCAGGTTCTGTCTCATCATACTCGACATCTCTCTGTACAGAGGAGTCAACTTTCCCACTGGGAAGGACTCTGCAGTTACTTTACACCCAGCATCACAATTCTAATGAAGTAAGACCTTGATAAATCTGTACTGATTTAATTTGACGATCCCATGACATCATCTCATGTTCAACTTTTAGACAAGGTGGAGACAGAAGGTGCCTTTGCTTTTCATTTGAAATAGATGAAGGGAATGAGACAAGCTTCCAGGCAGCTCCTGGGGCATGGATTTATACGGCGGAGTGATGGTGCACAGAAAGAAATGGTCTTTGCAACTAGAAGGGCCCAGTTTCAGATGCACCACTCTGGGCAGGTTTCCTTAACTGTTCAGCATCTGGTTTTACATTTTTTTTTAAATGAGGGAAATAATACATATCTTCTAAAAATGTTGAGAGAATACACTGTAATATTTTATGTAATGCTCAGAATACTCTTTGGGTATTCAGTAGGTGCTATGCAAATATTAGTACTTCCATTTCCCACCAGACCATGTTAAAGAATTATTCCCTCCCATACCCCTGGTGTCCAAGGTCATACAGCTCAATCTCCTTAAAGAGTGTTTGTGTGCACTGAAGACACTTAGGTAAATTAATGCCAGCATCCATGATATTCTTTAAAGTGGATGCAAAGATGATAAATCCACTGGGCCAAGCCCTGAATGAGGGTTGCATTCCGCTCAGTACTAGGAAAAGGTATAACCTTCAATTAAAGATGAGAGAACCCCCCCCCCGCCCAAAGGCATGACATTTTATTATAGGTGCCATGTGGGAGGTCAGAAATCTTAGAGAATTGAGGTCATTTTATAAAGTGCTTATTCCATAAGCATTTAAGGTTATTAGTATATGTCAGATATGACTTGATTCTTCATTTTTGTTTTTTGAAGGGCAGTATACATACATATAGAACTTGATTTTGAAAACACACGTGCGCACACACACACACACATGTAAGGCCAGCTTTTTTATTTAAAAACAGTAACTGGGAAGCACTAGAAGGTGAAATCAAATACTAAGGATTTAATACCAATGTCATTTGTAATTTGCATAGACTACAAAAGTAATCAATCTTGTATTGTTTTAAGTTCAATGAGTACATAGCAGTTGATGACTTTGCCCAGGATAATCCTTTTCAAATGTTATTTTCAATTCAAAAGTGCCTGCTGAATAATACTGAATTTCCCAAGTATGACAATGCGTTGCTGCCCACGGAAGGTAGGTCTTCTGTGGAGGTGAACAGGATGATTCAGAAGCCAGGGGCACCTGGGATACCTCCAGGTGTTGCACATGAATGGTGGAGGGGGCAGGCATCTACTGAGAAGCCTGTATTTTGGGTTTCTCCAGGCCCAGTTGAGGCCTGGCACGAACCCAGAAGTAGGCAAGTAGGATATGAACATGTTCTTCCTGTGGTTTGTTGAAGCTGGCTTGTCTTGGCTTGCAAGACTTAATTGTTATACATTCAGAAATTTGGGGAGCTAGTTGTTGAACTGTTGGTAGCTTGAAACAGAACATGGTGGGAGTACTTAGACCAGTGACATAGTCAAACTCTACAGGAAGTGGCCAGGTAAGAACCGAAACTGAGTTCTGCCTAAGCACATCCCCTCAAGACCAGCGATCATCTTGAGAAGTGAAGTGCTGGTTTTCAGTGAGATGTCTCAGAATGAGCAAAGGACTCCAAGATCACTTTCTGCACGTGCCTCAACTTTCCATTTCCCTTGACTCTTGAAAACAGAGGAAAGAAACAGCCCTTCCTCCTTTTGCATCTTACTTCAGGGGAATGAAACCTGCATCATCAGACTCTGCTTCCCTTTGAAGTGCAGCGAGGTTCTGCATGGCCATTTTGATGAGTTATTTCTACATTTTGACAGATTTCCTCAGAATATGATCTACCTCTGAAGAGCAATAACATCCCAGATGGCATCTTCAATGAGGTATCTGAATGGCCGTTAATTCCGAATCAATATGATTACTCAGAGTGAGTTGTGTGTGTTTGCAGAGAGCGTCTGTGGGTGTTCCCAACAGCAAGCTTGCACGATTCAAAGAGCAGAGATTCTGAGATTCTTTGAGAAGGCAGCTGCAGGGTGGGAAAATGGTTAGCAGTATGGGAAGGGTAGAATGAGGGATGTGCTATCCTGTATTGCATGGTACCCATTTAATCCCCAGAGGAATCATTATTTATATATTCATTCACTTATTCCTTTTCTTTTGTCCAACTAATACTTTTGAACTTTAATGGCACTGCATCATGTGCTGAGGAGGGAGTAGTGAAAAAGACAGTGGTCTCTCTGCCCCTAGGGGGTGGCCAAATGGGGGAGACAGCTACCCAACTAATTATTACACTCATCATTATTTAATTGCAACTGTAATAGATGTGCTGGTGGATAACTAAGGGATGCAACAAGAACAGGTAACGGATCCCACTTAGGCCTAGGGGATCAGGTAGGACTTCCCGGAGGAAGGGGTATTTAGCACTGATTTGAAGGAGGAGGAGTTGGCCAGATGAAGAGAGAAGGATAAAGAGTTCCAGAAGGAGGAATATAAGTTAGAAGGGTTATAGGTCTGTTCAGGGAGGGGAGAAAGTTAGCATGACTGTGGTGCAGTGAGAGAAGAGGAGAGGCATAGTGGGAAGAAGCCCAAGCAATAGACTCAGGGAAGTCTTGCAAAGCCTGGTAGGTACTTTCTGGTGGGATGTTTATCCTAAGCTAGGAGTGATATGTTGAGGGATTTTGGGGGTTTTTCTTTTTTAAGATTTTATTTATTTATTTGACAGAGAGAGAGATCACAAGTAAGCAGAGAGGCAGGCAGAGAGGGAGGAGGAAGCAGGCTCCGTGCTGAGCAGGGAGCCCCACTCAGGGCTTAATCCCAGGACCCTGAGATCATGACCTGAGCCAAAGGCAGAGGCTTTAACCCACTGAGCCACCCAGGCGCCCCGAGGGATTTGTTTTTAAAAGACATCTTAGGCTATGGGTAAAATCAACAAGAAGTAGGTGAGGAAAGTGAGAAGATCCTGGATTCCTGAACTCACTCTCACCCATTCATTCACCAATTCCTAGACATTCCTTAACTTCTCTACAGTCTGCCCCATTCTGCCATCCTACAACATTTTGTAAGGAAGAGAGTGATGCACAGAAGTACAGGCACTGACCAAACAATAGAGGTATATGGCATTTTTAGAAAGAAAACTCGTAATGGTTTACTGACTCCTGATTTCTTTTTTCTCTAAACCTCATGACACATGGATGCAGATTTTCAGCACTTTCCACAGACTGTCCCCAACCTAGTCTGTATGGTGTGTTTGGGGGAATTAGTTATGCAATTAAAATTTAAAAAAAATTTATTTGAGACAGAGAGGGAGGACAAACAGGGAGAGGGAAGAAGGAGAGGGGAAAAGCAGACTACCCACTGAGCAGGGAGCCCGATGCAAACTCGATCCCAGGACCTTAGGATCATGACTTGAGCTGAAGGCAGACGCTTAAGTGACCCAGGCGCCAGCCCTGACAATTTTTAACAAAGGGATCTAGACTGCTTTCTTCCTCATATGCCCTGCCACTTAAAATATCTCAATTTTGGTTATTGGTGTAGAGAATCAAAGGGTATCTCCTTACAGAGGGACAAGTAAATTTTAGCAGTCCACACGATGCATGTATACATTCAACAGTTCTGCATCGGTACTAGACTTGGGGATCTAAAGATGAAAAGGCCATTCCCTGTCTCTGGGGAGTTCGCTGTCTAATGGCCCTTTTGATATTGATATGAAACAACATAAATGCAGTAATAAAGGAAATCATGGGATCTGGGGGAGCAGAGAGGAAGAAACCAGCAACTAGGACTTAAGAGTCCTTCTAGAAGAACCAATGCCTGTGTTGAAGCTTAATTCAAAAGTAGGAGTTAACCATGGAAAAAGCAGTGGTCTATAGGGGAAGGGGACCACTGCAGCTACAAGCAAAGGTATGGAGAAAGAGACCTCTGGTTTCCAGACCTCTATGAAGCACTAGATGAAATGCATTTAACTATGTATCTTCATATTTGCTCTTTCCCTTGAGAGTGTCAGTTTCAAAAGAGTGCAACATTTTCCTCCATGTATATACCCTGAGGCAGTGTCCCATGATGTTAAAAGAGCAGTATGTGGATCCCACAGAACTTGATTTGGTTCCCACTGCCCCCATTAGCCATGTGACCTTGGACAAAGCACTCTAGCCTTTTGTCTTCAGTTCCTTCATCCGTGAGGCTGGCAACAGTGTTTGTGTTCCTTTACATGAGATTCCCTGGTAAGGTACCAACAACGAGACACTCAATGCATGTTGAAATGGACTGAGGTCTTTTGATGATCCATGATCCAGCTACTATTTATGTTACTTTTTAAGATTTATTTATTTATTCTAGAGAGAGGGAGAGAGTGTGTAAGTGGGGGAGGGGGAGAGGGAGTGAGAAACCCAAGCAGGCTCCACACTGAGCACAGAGACCCATGTAGCATCTGATCTCATGGCCCCAAGATCACTGCTTGAGCCAAAACCAAGAGTCAGACACTTAATGGACTGAGCCACACTGGTACCCCTTGTTATTTTTTGATGTATACTTTCCTTTCATGTTTCTGGCATGTAAACATAGCCTTAGAAGTGACTGAACCCTCAAAATCAACCTGTGAAAGTTGCTTCACCTGTACAATGAAGAGTTTAGGCACCCTTCTACTTTTGAAATCTTTAGATTCGATTCAAAGATATCCTTGTTATAAGTACTAAGTAATATAGAGAATGGCTGCATCACTATATTCTACAACTGAAACTAATATAAAACCGTATGTTAACTACACTGAAGTTGAAATAAAAAACTTAGTAATAGTAATGATGATAATAATAATAATAATAATAATAATAATAATAATAATAATAATAAACAATCCTAGTTAATGGAGCCACATGCTACTTCTTCCAGTAGTGGGCTGGATTCCTGTGGTCAGGAGACTAGAGAAATCCATTTACTAAGCTATTATTAACTTTTTACTAGGATCTTCTATGTAACATGGGTAATTTCCACTTTTGTCATATATCATTTGAATTTCTATTTTCAATGAAATGAAACTTCAAAAAATTTTCTCTTTCTAAATATTGGATATTGACAGTAATTGCTTGCAGAAAGGTCACTTCTCTAATTGGTTTTACATAATTAATTTGGGAATATGTTTTATAAACTTGAATTCTGACACTTGTACCCAGAACACAATTTACTTTATTGTATCCAGGAACTATCAATTTTAAGGTATATCATTTTTATATGTAAAACTAAAAAAGAAAAATTGCTTCCAATTAAACTATGACACAGTATTTTCTTATCACTGAGCACTGAGTTTTTTAAAAAAACTCATTGAAAGAGCTTCTTTAGACTTACTTAGACATAACTCTCATGCATTTATTTGAAAAAAGTGAAATTAATTGATTTAGGTATTAATAACACTTCTTCACAAAGTAAAAATTTTCAGGTGTGCTTTTCAATTCAGAGCTGTTGATACTTGGTCTTCCCCATACCACGACCACTGGTGATACAGTAGTGCCACCAGCACTTACAGTACTTACAGTAGTGTCACCAGCACAGTACTTTAGGGGTTTCCTAAAGTACTGATCCTCATTCTGCAACTTTTAATACATTTGGATAGGCAATGACAACTACATCAGGATTTCTGCCCGCCAAACCAGTAGCATTCTGATTTTAAAGTTAACATGGAAAAGAATAAAAAAGGTAAGTCAAATGTGTCTGAGAATTACTGAAAAACAGTAAAAATATGGTGTAGAATGTACCTGACACTCATCAATGGGTCTGGAGCTTATTTTGGTAATTAGGAATCTGCATAATTGTGCAAGGATAAGCCAGGAGTCATATTTTCAACTCTAGGACCAACATTTCACTTCATGAATTTAGGAAAGATCCACCACAACTGTTTTATTGATTCTTTTAACATTCCATTCCGAACCCCAAACGCTACAGCATCACTTAATGCTGATCAAATTGCACCTTGGTGACATGCCTGGTGCCATGTGACTCTTCCAAGAAAATGGGAACATTCATTTTGCAATAACAGTAACTGCAAGAGTCCATATGATACAAAGGGAAACTTTTTTCCCTCTGATTTTATATTTTATCTCATCAATTTTCCCCTTCTATTTCACTTTGAAAATTGCTGCACAAATCTCTGGTGGAGCTATGTGTGTGAGAAAGGCTTTTTTACTTACTTTCAGTTCCTACCATTTGTACTTCCCATTACGCACCTGACATACCAGGTAAGTGAAATGACCTGCAGAAGGGGGCCTCTGGAACAGCCTGGGCATCGTGTGGCAGCCCCGGAAACTATGGCAACATTACGCCATGTCTCCCTGGTGAGTTATCCATAGGTTTCTTACTAGCAAGCTAACTATATTATAGCTTACTCATCTATTCTTCTATATATTCAGCAAAGACTCCATACAGTTTCCTGGGATACTGTGACACAGAGGAAATATCCCTGTCTTCGACAAGTTCAGAGTCTAGCAGTAGTATATAAAAGATAATGGAAGAAATTCCAGAAGGCTTTAAGTGCCAAGATCAAGGTAAATATGGGGTATTATGAGAGAGGTGACGGGGGCTGAGACACTGAGATAAGAACAAGGGGACAGGGCGCCTGGGTGGCTCAGTGGGTTAAAGCCTCTGCCTTCGGCTCAGGTCATGATCCCAGGGTTCTGGGATCAAGTCCTGCATGAGGTTCTCTGCTGAGCAGAGAGCCTGCCTCCCCCCTCTCTGCCTGCCTCTCTGCCTACTTGCGATCTCTCTCTCTGTCAAATAAATAAACTCCTTAAAAAAAAAAAAAAAAGAACAAGGGGGCGGCAGAAGTACCATGAAATGAAAGAGTACATACATATTGGGTTCAAAAAATAGTACAGAGTGGTCCCACGCACACATAGCCCGGATCCCTCCAAGGGTGGTGTCATATAGAACCACAGTGTGTTATCAAACCTGGGAAATTGATATTGGCACAGTACGATAACCAGTCTACAGACCTGACTCACAATTCACTAATTTCTGCATGCACTCGCTTTGTCTGTGTAAAGTCAGTGCATCTTAACCCTGAAAATTTTAGTGGAAAAATTTGCAGAGCATGCAGGAAGAAGAAAAGTTCAGAATTCAAGCAAAAGTTGCCTTCTTTCTCCAATATGCTTGTTAGTTTCCTTCTGTGTCCAGGGAGCAGCGCTGACTTCGCTGCAAAGAGTGGCCGAGACAGGAGACAGACAAATTGAGAGCAATCAATCCCAACCTCCATCTGGGTGATGTGCCAGTCAGGAGATGAGCCAGCTGTTGAGCATTGCCAATGGCATCCAACTATATTTATTTCATAATATGTCACTGGTGTCAGCTGACATTGAATTTTTATTTGAATTTTGATGAAAAAGCTAATGTGGTACAGTGGAAAGGTACTTGGGCCTTGAGGTCAGACCCACTAGTATCTTCTTAATCCTAACTGCCATTTACCAGCTCTGTAGCCATGACTAAACCATAGTATCTGGGTGGCAGTCTCTTCATCTGTGAAATGGGCATGCAAATAGCACCTCCCCAGAAAGCGGAAAGGTTTTTGGCACAATCCCTGGCAATTAGTAGGTGCTCAGTGAATGGGGAATGTGATTCTATTTATCATTAACATTCTTCTGTGACTTCCACATTCTGTAGCTTCATGATATGACCCAATGTTTACTTTTCTCTTTTAAATTATAGAGTGTCTGTGAGTTTGCAAAATGCTTACACATACATATTTCTTGTTTGTTCCTCTCAACAGTCTTGCAAGACTCCTAAGGATGACTCGTCTGAGGTTACACAGGTAGTGAGAGGCAGGGCCAGATCTAATCTCCGGTCTAATGATTTCAAATTCCGTGTTCTTCCTGCTGTACCTAGCCATCTCCCAGGTGCCAAAGGGGTTGTCAAGATTCTTTTGAGGGAGGAAGATGAAATAGCTCTGGATAATTTAGGGGCAAAGGAGAGAAAGCTTTCAAGTTTATAACATAGCCAAACCTGGAGTGTGAGTTTGTCCCTTCAGGGGAGCACCCAGGAGCATCTGACAGTGATATTGAGTTTTGTTTTGGTTTATGTATTTCCTGTGGCATAGAGAGAATATTTTTTGTCCTTTCTCCTGTTCTCTGCCAAGTCATCTGTTTGGTTGCCCATTAACTGAGGATATATGGTGTGTTTCTCTTTTCTGCTCTAACCCAGAGTGTTAGAGTAAAAAGGTACCTAGATAATACATCACTCTTTAGTTTCTGTTGAGGACCTGTTGTTTCTGGGGTAATTAGCAAACAGCTTGGCAAACGTTATTGGGTAGAGGACAAATAGGAAACACACATAATTATTTCTCCTAGTTAGAGACCAGAAGCTACATTTGTCCCTTCGGGAAGGGAATATAAAACATCTCTGGTAAACATATCTTGTTAGGTAGCTGTTCTCCACCAGGGAAAATCTCCACAGCTCCTGATGCCGAAAAACCAAGAAACATAGCTAGTCCATCATCCTTATTAGCCTCCACTCCATCCTGTCTTCACTCATAAAAGTGTGCTCTCTCTACCTCATGGAGTCTGTTGGAATTAGAGCCTGGATAGAATGTGCTCTGGTGTGAGGGGACGTTGTGGAGTTTGGGCGAGGGATGAAGGTGGACTGGAGTGGTGGTGTCCTAAATCCTTGATTGCCTGTGTGACCCTTGGTAAGCTTTTCTAATTGCTGACCCTCCTTCTGTTCTCATTTACATAACGTGGGTTCCAAAATGTTAATGTGAGGATTCAGTAAAAAAAAAATGTATACTAAATGCATGTAACAATAATCTGGCATGTAGTAGGTGTTTGATAAATGTAAATCAACTCTTTCTTCCTCTGATGTTTTTGTTTATTCTCCTCAGGCAAGCAGTAAAAATTATATGTATTATGTCTTAAAGAGCTGATACAACCTTGTCTGATTACCTACTTAATCCATTTTTGTACCTCTCACGGCCCTAGTCCTCTGGGCAATGAGGTTAAAACTCTCTCTGTCTGCTAAGAGCTGGGCTGCCATCTTGGCAGGGCACTTGGAGCTCCTGCCTGGTCACTATGCCCTAAGCATTTGCTCCTACCCACCACTGCTTGGATGGGAGCAATTCTCCAGCTAATTGGCCAGTTACATGGAAGAGTGCTTCCCAAATCATAAGGCTGTTAAGATTAAACTGGTAATTACCACATGCAGATTTCCCAAAGTGTTCACTTGTCTGTATCCAACACTGACTGAGTGGCTGGGATTTTGAGTGGCCTTTGAGTCAGATTTAAATTGTGACAGATGTGAATAAACATCAAGACTAGGGAGAAGTTATTGATGATGACGTACTCAGCCATGGGGTGTGGGGAATGTCATCCAGGGCTGCAGACCTTGGAATGCAGGGCACTTCGTCCTGTGGCTGAAGCCCATTATCCTTCCATACCAAGCACAGACATCTTCCGGTCATAGTTTTCCATAGTTGTTCCTCAACCCAAGCTAGAGTAATTGCTCCAGATCTATACACTGATAACATCCACAGGGATTTCCACACCCTGTGACAGTTTTTGATGAATGTATGAGCTGCTTGCCTCTACCGATTATTCTGCTCTACGACACAGAACTATATTGCCACCATACTCCCAACTGTGCTGCCTTCTATGAAGAAACTGCCTGACTCCTTCAGAGGGAGAGTGGATCAGGAAACTTTACTTACAACAGTCTTCTCCCTAGATTAGCCCCCCCCCCATACACACCATGTTTCTTGGTTAGCGTTAGAGTTGGCTACAATCAAGAGGGAAAAATAATAGCAAATAAAAATTAAAAAAAAGAATAGCTGAACCCAAGATACAGCCTTAGTTTCTCTCCCAAATGAAAGAAGTGTGAAGACTCAGAAGTCCAAAATGTCGTGATGGCTCCTTCCTTTGGGGACACAGAGACCAAGGATCCTATCTTTTTTCTCTATCATGTCTTCAAAGTTACTTTATGATCCAAGATGGGTACTGATGCTACAACTGGCAAGGACGAGGTTTAGGCCGAAAGAAGGAAGACAGGCAAGAAAAGCAAATTGGAGGCATCTCCCAGCTGATTTGGCTTTCTTTAAGTATGAATCATTCTACATCATTTCTGTATAGACATCTTGGGCCAGAATGTAAGCACATGGCAGCATTTGGATAAAAGGGAGGATGAGAAACATAGTCCCCTTTTTTTCCCCAAGAAGGCAATGTACTGCACCAAAAAATTTGGGTTCTGATATTAAGTGCCTTGAGATGGGCAACTAACAGCCACAGTGTCCAGGATAAAAATGAAAAAGCAAAAAAAAAAAAACAAAAAACCCCAAAAACAAGTGAAGGGAGCTACATTTCCTTCCACTATAAGGATTCAATCCCCTAAATGCCATTTCTTCTGATAAAGCACAAATCAGATGTCTCAGGGAGAGAGAAAAAGATGGGACAAAATGAGATGGGAAAAAATGATGCCTCTTTCTTTGTTTCATAGAAACAGCCCAAAGAAATCAACTAGTGGGGAAAAAAATTAAGATATTAATACGTATTAATTTCCTTCTTGCTCCAGGCACCAGCACACATTTCATCTTATTTAATTCTCACAACATCCCTGAGAGGTAAGTACTATTACTTTCATTTTGTATAGGGAGACTCAAGTTCAGAGAGGTGAAGTGACTTGCTCAAGGTTGCAGAGCTAGTGAGGGATGAAGATGAAATTAAACTAAATCCCCTTACAAACCTCTCCTGCTCCCTGTTTAACAGTAACTCTCAACACAAAAGTAGACGAGGGAAGAAGAGGCATGACAACATCTCCAATTCAAAGGACAAAATGCCCTTGAATCTTGGTTTCAACATTTGGTGTAGAATATTAAATGTTCATAGTTCCTTTCATGTACAGACATTTGCCTGATAGACAACATTTTCTGCATACATGAATTGTGAAAATATTTTAAATCTCAACCAAGATGCTCTATATGGATGGTGGAGGGGAGAGAGGACTGCGGAATGCACAGCTTCAAAGTCTGAATGTGAACGGCCTCCTGGCCACCGAACTCAGGAGGATTTTGTCTTATGCTAAAAGCAATGCTAATGCTTATTGAGATTTGGGCCATACTAGGCTTCCAGGATGGGGGAGGGGGCGACAAGTACAGGAGCCAGCATTGGAGCTACAGAAGGAAGCTGTGAGTGTAATCCTTCAGGGACCAAAGGGGAGTTAGAGGACACTGTGGCCAGCCTCCCACATATGGCAAAATGTTCTCTAATACATCTCATGAGTAATCATCCAGCCCTTGAAAGAAGCTAAGTAAGATAGGGGGCTTGCTGTTTTCTAAGGCAAATCATGTCACTGACAGATATCTCCTTTTATTTAAAAAATTTTTTAAAGATTGATTGATAGAGAGAGAGGGGAGAAGCAGAGGGAGAGGGACAGAATCTCAAGTAGACTCCCTGAGGAGCGCAGGGCTGTTGCAGAGCTCCATCCCAGGATCCTGAGATCATGACCTGAGCCTAAATCAAGAGTCAGACGCTTAACCGACTGAGCCACCCAGAAGCCCCTGGACATTCCCTTTTAAAATAAAGCCAAAATTCAAACTCCTGAGTGTAATAGCAAATAAGTATTGAGGGTCTCCCATGCACTGTGCTTTTATATAAATTATGTTCAGTAATTTTAACATTGTATCCATAAGCTTATGAGGGAGATAGAGACCATCCCTTTCCTTCTATAACCAAGAGCACAGTCTGGGTATGTAGGACTCTCCAGAAACCACACAGCTAGATCATCAGCCAGGTCATCCAGCTTCAAAGTGGACGTTCTTTCTTTGCATGGTCACTACATTTTTGCTCTGGCTTTTAGAAACTGTCCTTAACCTTTGGCCCACACTTCACTGGTTCTGGCTGGCTGGATGTTAATGGTACCACCATCTCTTCTACACAGGACAGAATCTGCAGACCATTCATCATTTAACTGACTCCTCTAGGATACTGGTCAGCTTTTTCAAAGGTTTTCCTGACCCTAGCTCCCCAAACTGAGCATACTCTGTTGGCTATGGTCGGGATGGGATGGGGTTTGCCCTCCTTGCATTTAAAGACACACGTGTGCTTTCTGCTAAGCGTGTTCTTCAGTGGGCTTCCATCATAAATGCTATGGAGCAGCTGGGTCACCCAAGTTAACACATCACAATGTGGATTCAACTGACAAATCCAAGTTAAAGTCCCTAACCTTGTTGGCCTAGAGCTCCATCTCATGCAGTTGACAGTGAACACTTGGGATTTCTATGTGCCTTCAGCAGGGCACATTCAGTAAGTGAATGGAGAAGCCACAGTCAGGATAGCTCGCTCACATGGTTGGCAGGTTGGTGCTGTCAGCCAAGAGCGCAGCTGGGACTGTGGGTCAGGGCCAGGGCTCTGGCTTCTCTCAGTGTGTGTCTCTCCGTGGGCTTTACATTTGTCACAGCAAGGTGGCTGGGTTCCCGGGGCAAGTAACCCAAAGGAACTGGACAGAACCTGCATGGCCTTTCCTAACCAGACCTGCACCCCTTCCACCATACTCTATCACTCGAAAGATCACAAAGCTTGACTCGGATTCAAGGGTCAAGGACATAGACCTCACCTATCAATAAGAGGTGTGTCTAAGCATTTGTGGCCCACAGACCTACCTCAGAAAGCCATCAGCTCTAATACATACTTTTGTATGATCTGGAGCAAGTGATCTTCCTCCCAACCCACCTTTTCCCTTCTGGGGTGAGAAAAAGAGTGGGATCTGTGAAAAGGTGTACTCCAATGCCTGCCACCATCCCTTCTCAGACTTGCAAGCTGGCTTCCTCCTGTCTACTCGTGTCTTAGTATTATTCATTTCATGGTATCTGAATAAGTCAGTTCATTTGAAAGGATTGATTTATTCACCCCAGGTTCTCCCAAGTTTTTAATAAAACTTTCAGACAGGTCAGATTGCTGGGGCACGGCATTTGAGGCCTCTTTCTAGACTGGCCAACCAAACCCTTCAGAGGCAGTTACTTGGTCCACTAGGAGTCCTTCTTGGCCTCTTGCAGTTTGTATCTTCTTCTGAACTATTCTCTTGCAAGTGTGCCATTCTTGGGGATGTAGTGATGAATGAAGGAACAGGCAAATAAACAAAGAGAACCTAAATGGATAAGCAAATCCAATACTAGTTTTGTGACAATGGATTCAAATCATAATTTCAAGATGCAGGTTAAGAATTTATTTGATGGGTGGTCATATAAGATGAGTTTAGCTAGGAAAAGGTTCCAGAGAAAAAGCCTTAAAAATCCTGAACAAAAAACAACACCCCCCCCCACTTTTTTTAAAACAAAAAATCATGTGGAATTTTTTTTTTCTCAGCAGTATAATCTGATCTCATGTCAAACTTCACATCAGGCCACCAAGTCTTTACCCCAGTGTAAACGATTACCACAGAGAGCTCTCTCAATAAAACATCTGCAAAAGATCCACTTTCCTTTGTGTCTTGATATCTTGACATTATATCATTTGATACGTGGAGTACTTGAAGTGGTTAGAAATCTTCAAGGAATTATTTTATATATTTGAATAAAACTGTTAATTATTGCATTCTGTTGTGAAGGCATGAACCAGGGAAAAGATAAAAGCATCTTTCAAATTTAATGTCCCAATTAATTAATTTTTACTTATAAAATTGGAGCCTTTGCCAAGGCTTCTGGAAGCATTATAAAAGATTGATGTCATAAAGATAAGAATTTAACTGGGTCAAGCCCAGCCATCAGATTATTCTTAATTAGGAACGAATCTCTCTATAATTTCTATAAAATTGGCTGAATAACAGACGACACACTAAATTGCTAATGTAATTCAAGGGGTATACGATTTGAAAAGGGGCTGCTCCTTTTTGCTGATTTTATCAGTGGTGCTCTCTGCCCTGATTCATTCACCAGGTTGTTGTTTATTTTCCAAGTTCAGAAAAATGTCATCTTTAATTATAGATGGTGCCCAGGACATGTATTCCCCTTCGTGCCTACTTTCAGGATTGAATGTAAAGTATTGGCCTGGATAGGAAAACATGTGCTTGTGTCAGAAGAGGCATCATTTCACAAAGGTCACATCTGAAACTTGTTCAGTGAGTCAGCTTGGAACTTGAGCTGTGTGCTGTGGTTTTCAAGAATCAGAAAGGTCGGTCCCTCCAGGCAATTCCAGACACCGCCGAGGAAGGTAGTTTCATTGGGGAAAAGGGAGAGAGCATATTTGAGAGATTTAATGTATATCATGTCACCACATCATGGGTGAATCCCATACATGTAACGTTGACAATAAAGAATATAGTACTCCACTTATATAGTTCAACAACAGGTAAAACTAGGCTATGATGATAAATGCAAAAATAGCTCTGTGGTGGACATGAGTGGGAAGAGACATAAGGAAGTGTTTTGGATTAATGGAAATGGTCTTTGTCTTGATCTGAGTAGTGGTTAGACACATGTACACACAAATGGTTAAATATATATATGTAAAATATTACATGTGTATTTCTCTCTATATGATTTACACATCAATACAATGACACACATATGCAAAGGCATGGTATGACAACAGAAGGTATATATGTCAAGCAACACTAAATTAATGGCTTGAGGGACGCCTGTGTGGCTCAGCTGGTTAAGTATCCAACTCTTGGTATCGGCTCAGGTCATGATCTCACAGCCGTGGGATCGAGCCCCGTGTCGGGCTCTGTGCTCAGCATAGAGTCTACCTCAGATTCTCTTTCTCTCCTGCTTTCACACACTCTCTGTCTCTCTCTCAAATAAAGAAATAAAATCTTTAAAAAATAAATAGTGGCTTAGGTTCCCACTTTTACAATAAGTACTATCTCTGCTAGGTCCTCTGTCAAAGTGTGTTCCCTAGACTTCCACATCAGAATCAGCTGGAGTACTTGTTAAAAATACAGATTCCTGGACCTACCCTATTCCAACCTACACACACACAATCAGTGGAAATGGGAGGTGGAATAATCTGCCTTTTCAGTGAACTTCCCATGCTATCCTCCCATCTCCAAAAAGAAATCCTTGCTGAAGTGTATTTTAAAGGAGTGATCCATGAACCCCTAACTTTGTATTTCTCGCTAACGCTGATGGGCTCATCAGAAGTATCCGTGGATTTCAAGGAGGCTCAGTTCAGAACCAGTATATAAGACTGGGGTATGGAGTTATGAACCCTTTTATTGAACATATCCCTTGAGTATTTGTTTACACTATTTCTTAATAAATTTCTTAATTTTCATTTCTTAATTTTCTTAATTTCCTTAATTTTCATCTTAATTAATTAAGATATAAGACTTAGAGTAGGATCATCTCGTATTCAAAGAGTGCTAACTGAGCTTAAGCTGGGTAAGTCAGCATTCCAAGGTCACAGCCAGAAAAGGAGGAGTCACCAAGATGTGGCTCACTCCACAGCTCAGACTTTTAGCCATTCTGCCTCCTCTCCAGACTTGTGAAGCACACGGTATTCCCAGGCTTTGGACTGGGAGGGTGCAGGGAAAGACAGGTCTCACGCTAAAGAGGACCCATTCTAAGCCTTGGAGGAAACTTGGGTGGGATGCAGATGGTTAAGGAGGAGCCAAGATAGATACCAAGATGAGGAGAGGAAGCTGAGTGGCTCAATTCCATAGAGCCAAGATTCAAGAACAATTGGATGTCTACTAGAATTTTATTTTCTTATTTTTTTAATTTTTAAAAGATTTTATTTATTTATTTGACAGAGAGAGAGAGAGAGAGAGAGAAAGAGAGAGAGAGAGAGAGAGAGAGAGAGAGAGATCACAAGTAGGTGGAGAGGCAGGCAGAGAGAGAGGAGGAAGCGGGGCTCGATCCCAGGACCCTGAGATCATGACCTGAGCCAAAGGCAGAGGCTTTAACCCATTGAGCCACCCAGGCACTCCTGTACTGGAATTTTAGAGGGAAAGGAGGAAGGATAAACGTGGACGGGAAGCCTGGGGTAGGCTGCAGAGCATCTTGACTGCCAAGTCAGCAGGTTGCCTTTTTCCTTTGGGCTATAGGGAAAAAATGAAGGTTCCTGAACAGGAGACTGAACAGATGACACCAGGTGCTAAGGGAGGTCACTCTGAGGGCAGCCCTAAGAATGAATCGATGAGCCATTGCTTGTGAATATTCTTGCCTTTTCTCTCCACTAGGATCTTCCCTCATTCCTATTTTTTAAAATCTCTCTCCCTCCTTTTCAGCATCAGGGCCAGACCCTTTTCCAACAATATTGTTAGTCTAAACTTTCGAGAGCGGAAGTTGGTACTGCTTGACTAAATGCTACTTTACAGAAAGCACATTCAGCTATTCAACTCTAGACTGAATTGGTGTATGCATATCGCAAATAATTTGATTCCATACACTTCTTTTTATATCACTTACTTTTCTTGTTATGGACTCTTAAGGCTATTATTATGTTCAGATTCGTAGGTAGGTGAGGTTAGCCCAATTTGCAGTATATAGATGAGTTTACTCATTCATACATTCATTTTCCTATAAAGTGGCAAATACTGGAAAGGGGCAAGGGAAAACCAACTTCGATTTGGAGTTACCTAGGGCACATTTAATTTTGCCAAAGCTTAGGTCAAATTTAGAATATCTTACACTGCTGAATTGCAATGATGCACCTAAAGAGTGTGACAGGCCACACAGAGCTAGGGTAGGAGATAGCACATCTCAGAAAGAATTATCTTCCAAGCTAAAGGAGTGACCTATGCAAAATCTGTAATTGTAAAATCTGACCTTATGAATCACACAGCATTATGCCTGTGCCTGTCCAAGTATCGTTTTTTTTTTAACTCTTTCACAGTGAAATAAATTTCAGCTTTGCACCATTTTTCTGTTCTTAAGGGCAAATGAAATTTTTGCTCATTTGTAAACTGAGTGCAGGTGGACTTCAGCATGTACACATCTCTACTTTGTCTTCTGTTCACAGGAGCTCCTCATTTCTGGAAATCACCTTTATAAACAACCCAGAAAAATTATGCAATGGGATCATAACCCACATGTTTACTTCTCATGACCCCATTTCTCTGGGCTGAGGTAAGGGTAACTACAGCTCTTGTCCTGTCAGAAGAGTTTACCGAGCCCATGATTAGTCATAAGGTTTGTGGTGTGGCAGTGAATAAACACATCTTGAATAGTGGGCTAGGTAATTTACACGCATTTTCTTAGATAGTTACCCAGCAACCTAGCACCTGTGGGAGAAAATGAGGCTCAGACATTTGTGTGACTTGCACAAGGACATAAGGGTAGTCAGGAGGGTAATGTGAGGTGTAGAACAGGAAAAGAGAATCAGGTGCCGGTAGAAATTCAGATCCGTGAGACAAAAATGAGTGAAAACTGAAAAGCAGCTAGAAGATCCAAACAAATGAAAACCCAGGAGCCAAGATGGTAGGATGCAGCGAAACTAGAAAATTACCTGAGTCCATTACAGAAATGTGAATATGGAAAATAAGAATACCTACAGTAATAACTGTGACCATTGCCTCTAGGACCTACCTGGGAGGTGCCAACCAACAAACTAAGTTGGGCCATGACAAGAAACAAAACAGATTTACTTTCTGCATTGGTGGAGTTCACAGCCTTGGGGGAAAAAGTGCTGAAAAATGGCTGTCAGTGAGTAAATTTTAAACACCTAATGGTGCCTTTAAGACAGCTAAAAAGGAAACCGAACCAGCGACAACAAGTGTGCTTGCAAGAACTCCGTGAGTG
Source organism: Ailurus styani (assembly GCA_002007465.1). NCBI lineage: Eukaryota > Metazoa > Chordata > Mammalia > Carnivora > Ailuridae > Ailurus > Ailurus styani. Next base: position 1,151,186 of record LNAC01000305.1, on the reverse strand, counting down.
GGACCAAGGGCAAATCCGTTTCTTCTCCCTCTCTGGTCTCAACCTATCATGGATATGTCCAGAACTCATATTAGCTTCCATGATTCTACAGAAAAGTTTACTTCCAAGTACTGGTTAGGCAGCATCTACTCTCTGCGTGCACTGGCTGCAACATTTGATCTCTGCTTCTTTGAAACTAGCTTTTGCTAAGTCTCTAGTTTTGGTTTGAAGACACTCAGCAGCTGAAGAGTGGCTGGAATTTAGGTTCAGTTCTTCGGAATCTGTGTCTGCCCGTGCCTTCCCTGGGACATCGGGCAGGAAGCAAATCTACATGTACCCATCTGTCTCCATTCCAGATACTTTACAATAAACAGCATTCTCCCATCCAAGTGTCTATCTCATCAGTGTTGTATACAGTTGCATTTCTTTTAATAAAAAGAGAAATAAATGAATAACTAAGCAAAACTGAGAAAATCACGTTCACGGAAATATTTTTGCATCTTAGAAAAATAAGAGGTTTGGGTGAACTTGGCCCCAAAGGACTGAAAATAAGTACTTGCTTAACTATAATTAAGCCCCTTCAGAAGAGCAGTTTGGTGTTTGAGTCAGAAGAGTAATTTAGCTTTGGGAGCTTCCCAAAGTGGTTTATACCAATGTTGCAGCATTAGTCATTTTAGGAAGATCGTTGGGCAATGCCTGAGAGTCTTGCTTTGATACTTGACATCGAAGACCCCAGAGGTTCTAAGTGGAAATAATTATTTCTACCATCATATGTGGTCCCAATATTTTGATCAGTTGTTGCATTTTATCAGTATGGAGTTTAGAAGCAAAAGAGACAAGATGTGTGGAGGGATAGGTAGTGAGCAGATTTCTGAAGACAGATTCTGGCTACAGTACTTTGCGCAGGGAGAGTTAGCTCAAGCATCATAAAGGTGACCATGGACTTCGATTTCTGAGTAATCTGGGTTCAAATCTCTGCAATGAACCTCAGTAGTTGTGTGATATTAAACAAGCAACTCGGGTCCTCAAGTCTCACATGACACAAATACAGATAATAATAGAGATATTATGGCATTGCCTGTGTGAATAATTAGAGCAAAAGAACACACGCTAGGGAAGTAATTATACACCCTGACTTTTTCAGAATTAGTTCTTTTATCGTACTAATTGCTCACATCCCCAGTCCATGTAATCCCCAACGTAGGACACTGGTTGGCTTAGAGCAAGCAGGAAGATCTTGGACAGGTAAGGTCCTTTTCTGAAGAAGATCCTCTTCAGATGCTACTGACATTCTCCCAATAAGTACCTTCAGTGAGCATGCTAGAGACATGTCAAAAATGAGCACTTGGGGGTGCCTGGGTGGCTCAGTGGGTTAAAGCCTCTGCCTTCGGCTCAGGTCATGATCTCAGGATCCTGGGATCGAGCTCTGCATCCGGCTCCCTGCTCAGCGGGGAGCCTGCTTCCTCCTCTCTCTCTGCCTGCCTCTCTGCCTACTTGTAATCTCTCTCTCTATGTCAAATAAATAAATAAAATCTTAAAAAAAAAAAGAAAAAAAGAGCACTTGGCGAGGAGTCAAGAGATGTAATTCCAAATCCCAGCACTGTCACTTGGGGCACAATTTAGGGTAAGTCACCTGACCATCTGGGTCTCAGTGTCATGAAAACAAAAATGGCAGCAGTCAGGGGAGCAGAGTATAGTCAAAACAAACCTCAAAGTTTTCTCAGATTTCATAGTCCATAATTAAAAGAACACAAACCTCAGCCATTTATTCCAGCAAACTGACTCTCAGCATGTACGTCCATCCAGCAAAATAATGAATAAATTCGATATAAATAAATACATAAATAAATAAACAAAATGAATATCCCAGACTGATGCATAATGTGCTATTTTCCACAAAGAATAAATTGGTATCTTGATGCATTGGCATAGCGGGATGTTTTCCATTTCTTTTATGAAAGAATGGTTTTAAGGAGCATAAGTATATGGTCTTTGTCAAACATGTATGTCTGTATTTTCATTTAAATGTAAATGCAGGAGTGAGTCTTAGGAAACATACACACTCTGAAGCCTTTGCAGAGAAGCACCAGGTACAGTGAGCTTTTCAAATTGAAATTCCTTCTTAAATTATTTTTTAAGTCTCTCAAGATCACCTTGATAATTAATTTCTTTTTATATTTTAAACATGCTTTTCTTTTTCCCCTGCAAAGAGGGAGAAAGTACCAACATCAGTGGAAGAACTCCGATTGTCAAGACAACACAATGTGCTGCTAGCTGGGGAGGTATTTGTGCAACTTACATGGAGATATAAATATATTAGTTTGGGGATTCCTACTTTCAGAGCAAATATTACATTGTCACAAATATCATACCCTCAAGCCAAGGTATGTATTAATGGCTTCATTATTAAAATTTGGTTACTGTTTCAGAACCATAAATCCATCAGTTATGATAATTTTATAAAATGAAACCACAAATATTAATAAAAGTTTTCAGTTCAGTGGAGCATCAACAATAACCAGATATATTATAATTCTGGGAAAGTTAGGAAACAACATTTTTAAAGCGTAAGAAAATATTCCCTAATTCAAAACTTTCACTGTGTTTTCAAGCACTAGCCTGGACAGTAAATTTCCCCCACTCCCCTTCCTACCAAAATGCATCATTTCTCATGTCTATAAAATAAAGCCCATGTTTTCTTAGCCTGGTGTTCAAGAGCTTTACCCTCTTGCCCTAGATGAACTTTCAGATTGCTTTCTGGATGTTCCTCTTTATCAACCCCGTGTCTGTCGGTCCCTTGTACAGACGGAGCCTCAAAACCTGCCTCCCCTGTGACATCACACCGTCTTCACTTAAAGTATCCCTCATCTGCCATGCCCTCCCTTTCAACTGCTGTTCTCAAATAGTCAAACAAAATTTTGTTAGGTTTTTGAGCTCTTTACCCACTGTCTTGCACATAGTAAGTTCTTAATCGTATACCTATGATGAATGAGTACATAAAACAAATGTGTTCCAGCATTCTATGCAGGGACCACAGATTTTATATCTCTAAGGTAGACAATAAAGGTTTTAAACACAAAAGAAGATTAAAGTCCATTAGGGAAATCTCACCAAAAGAAAATCTGGAGAACAGGCAGGACTGCTTTATGCCAGGAAATTCTCTTTCTTTTTAATCAAACGTACAGCCATTTATGTAGTTATTAAGCAGCCAGAATGTGTAGAGGGAGCTGGCTGGTCCCTTCGGTTGAAGGCCGTTGGCTGTAACACTTGCATCCCAGATTGAACAGGATTGCACTGGACCCACAGAAGGAAACAACAGCCTATTGTCTTTCCTAAATTGCAGAGGAGTCTGTCTTTTCCCTTTTTTATCTCCATTCTCTCTCTATTCTCCTCTTGGTCTCCTTTGCCAAGAACCCCAGCAGTCCTGCACACCACATATGCCCTGGCTTCCTCATAAGTATTTCAAAGTACACTATTAAGGCAAAAAGAAAATCGAATCTTATTAACAGGATTAACTTCTGAAAAACAAGTCTCAAAATCCATTAGAAATAGAAGTGACGGTGTCAGCTCTGAGAAATCATTTAATTAAAACTCCTTTATTTTTAAAAGCTGACTACTTATGTGTTCTAGTGGCTTCTAGCATTAAAACCTGGCCGAGTGGATATTCCATGGTAGGCTGCAATCCCTCATGGTCTGTTTGCTGAAGACTGTTTCTTATGGTCACATACCCGATACTCTGTCTACCTGGCCCTAGCAAGTTGATTTATCATCTGAAGAAAATGCATATAATGACCAGGCACCCAGGAGGAGGAAATTAATACCATAAACCTGTCATGAAACATTTCAAGTCAAAATAAGATCTGGTAAAACGAGAGTTCCTTACAGTGGGTGATGGAAACTGTGTAGCCCAGTTACAAAACCAAGCCATCTAGCTCTAAACTTGCTCAAGATAAAATGCCAAAGTCTCTCTGAGAAAGGGACCAGTTCTTTTTTGTTTCCGTGATTTCTACTCTTTCCACCAAATTTAAGGCAATTCACTTGTCCATTCGTTTTTCACTTAAGATCCATGAGATCCATGGAGGATACACCAACAAACAAGGCAAAGTTCCCATCCCCAGACAACAGAGGGGCTCTTCACAAATAAATGGATCCAATTTAATGGCCATTTGTCAGAAGAGCGACCTCTGGTTGGCCTCTGGTGGATGTGGGATGGTTGGGGAGGTGAGGTTTTCTAATTAAAGAGCCTACAAACTCCCTATTGTAAATAGGCCAATGATGTAAGAGGGGTCAATATTTTGACCTCTTGCAGGTGGGATTCCTAGAATTCTACTTTATGAAATTATCAATTTTGTGAAAAATGTTGGTTATTTGGTTCGTAAGTTCAGGTTCCAGAGGAAAGCAGTCAAGTGGTTTCGAACTGACTTTAGTCCTTGTGTTAGATTTCAATCGGGGATATTTTGGTCATCTTGAAGGTGCGCTAAAGTACTACCCACAGCCTCTTTAGCATTGGCTGAGCTGTTCAGCGACGAGTGGATTCACATGGATGAGTCCAATCCAAAGCCACTGGCTGTTGCCCTCCTAAATAAGCAGCGTCCTCGGGACTGAGGTCTTTGGATGAGAATGATGTTTTTTACATTGACTTCTAGACCTTATCTGAAGAAGAAAAATGCCCTAAGTAGCCTAGGAACTAGTATATTTTTTATTTTTTTTAAGATTTTATTTATTTATTTATTTGAGAGAGAGCTTGAGAAGAGGGAGGGTCAAAGGGAGAAACAGACTTCCTGCTGAGCAGGGAGCCTGAGGCAGGACTCGATCCTGGGACTCCAGGATCATGACCTGAGCCAAAGGCAGTCACTTAACCAACTGAGCCACCCAGGCGCCTAAAACTAGCATATTTTTAAATAATTTTGCATTGCAATTCTCAATAATCCATTTCTGAGTTCTCTTGGAATAAACATTTAAAAGAAATCTTCAAGCATCCATATTGCTCTTGTTATTATACTGACATGTAACCTTCAACCGTGGACTGTTGTTCCTTTGGGGATACTGTTTATATTGTAACAGTTTTCTACCTATGTGTACTTTTGCTGATACCCTTGGATAATAGGGTCTCTTAGAACAAAATTCTACAACCTTTGACAGTAACATTTAAATACAATACAGAAAACAAAATCTAACAATGAATTGTGCTTTGGCTATGTTTCAAGGAATTATTAATGTGTTAGTTGTGGTAGTGTGTTTCCAACTTGGGCTAAAATAGCCTATGAGAGGACTATATCTGTGTATGTGTCATCTCTCTGGTTCTCACAAATGCCCACAGGCATTACCAAGTGTTCATTAAGTTCTACCTATATTACAGGAAAGTTAATTTCAGAGAAAAGTTGAATCCTAACATCAGTTAGCAAATTCCAAGGAACTGATTGGTCTACATTTGTTGGCAGCTTTTCCTCTCACTCTTTTTCCTTTTTTCCCATGGAGGATGACAATATTCAAAGGCTAGGTTTGAACTTGGTAGGAAAGGCTAATATTGACCATGAACTGCAACTCAGCTTGCCAGAGTCTTCTGTACTGAGATCTGGGGCTGGCACCCAACTGATAATTAAGGCTCTTGCACTTTTGTTTCTCCTGTTCTCCATGTGTTCATCTTCCCTGGAGAGGGGACAGAAAAGGAAGGGAGTATAGGGAACAAGCTCAGAAATTCCTGGTCCAAATGCCATCTTAACATCATCAGAGAGACTGAATCTTTACATTGTTTCTCGTATCTGCTTTCTTCTCTAAACCAATGCCTGCACATTCTCCTGGATGAGAAGCAGCCCTTGATTTGGGCACGAAACTGGTAACACAACATACCTGGTGTCAATTCCACGTCTAGGTTTTCACTACATACTGATCATAGTAGACCCTGTATTCTCAGCAGGACACTCAGTGGACTCAGCATTTGAAAGCAAGAGATCAGAGAGCAGGAGGTGGGATGGCTCTGGGCCATAAGTAGGAATTAGCTTCATGTGGAAAAGTGATTCTGACCTCACAAAATGGTTTGGGTGCCAACCATGCTCTCTTTTGAGCATTTCCCTTGAATTTGATCTTGCTTATTGGGTTTTGTGATGAAAGGCTTTTATTGATTAGTACTGAGCACTTGAAAGTTAAGTGGCTCTGTAGAAAATAGGGAATTAGATGATCATTATTTTTTATCTTTTCTGAAAAGTGCAATTTCTAGTTAGATGTCTGACTAAATAAAACCCAGGTCGTCTTTATACCAGAAAGTAAATGAAGAAGTGAAAAGTGGAATCTCAAATGCAACATTTCACTGTGATTGGATTTAATTAAATACTTTATATGAATCTAGGGGGAGAAAGCTAGATCTCACTGGAAGTGGGGTGGGCATTTCCTTTTAGGAACTGGTCGAGGATACAACAGGCAAGTCCTGTTGACCATCAAGGCTCCCTTCCATTACAGTCTATCAAATCCCAGCAAGGGCTTAGGCTTACACTTAGTGTCAGGCTCTCTGTCCCCAGGTACTCCTTATAGGTATTAGGGAACTTCCCTAAAGCAAGCCTTGCCTCACCTTGTTTTTAAGTCAATCTTCAGAGAAGCCAACTGAGAACTAACTGTAAGCAGGTGAAGTTAGTACAGCCTAGTCTGGGAGTCTTCATCTTGCCAGGCTTGGTTAAATCTTATTAATCTTTTACCCCCAGTCACTGGCTGATGTCTCACCAAGTGTCTTTGCTGCTGACCATGGCCATGACAATGTCATTTTTAGAGCTGAGAAAATTAACTACAGCCAGACCCTCTTAAACTGAACTCCAAGATAGGTGGATGGGCTGACGCTGTGGGTAAAATGGTCTCTTTGTGTTCCCACGCACAAGAAGGTCTCGGCTTGCTGGGAGCTTACACTTTTGATGAAAGAAGAAAACCATGAACTAATGATATCAATACGCTAGACAAATGAGGATTGTGATAAATTCTGTAACAAAAAACCTACAGGGCCTTTTGACAGAATTTCAGGTGGGTTTGTAGGGGCAGGTGAGAAACATCATGGTATCACTCTTGTAGAGTAAATGAAAAATCACGGTCTGGGAGATCTGGTCATGTAGCCTGAAACAGTCTACTGAAATGACCAAAGTACTTGGAAGCCTTTTGCTTAAAAAGGCAAATGTTACTGTTACTTGTTATAGTCCTATTAATTTCAACATAGAACTTATTTTACAAGTGGTCAAGGAAAGTTCAGAACAGAGCAATATGTGCCACATTTTCTCTCCTACTTTGTGTTTGCAGGCATACAATGAGCTCTAATCTGAGAATAACTTTGGGACTAGTATTGTGCCACACTCCACAATGAGGAAATCTTTGGGTCATTAATAATAACAGAACCACATTCTAGGTTGTGCTACCTCCTTGGATATGGTGACTTGGATACTGCTGGACCTATCTTAGTCTTGGTCAGTCTGCCTTCTCTAGCCCCTCTGCAGGCTCTCTTATCTACACAGCTTCTTACTGTGTTACGACTGAACTCAGGTTATGATCCTTTGAGTCCTGGATTATTACCTTTTAATACTGCTTAGCATCGTAATTAAAGAAATGGACTTGTAGGAGATTCTGGGAATATGGCACTGCTTTTCTCACATTCTAATTTTTTTTATTATTTATTTGTTTGTTTGTTTGTTTATTTATTTCAGAGACAGAGAGAGAACATGAGCAGGGAACAAGGAGAAGGAAAGGGAGAGTAAGAATCTCAACCAGACTCAGTGCTGAGCATGGAGCCCAACGCAGGACTCGATCTCATGACCCTGAGATTGTGACCTGAACCAAAATCAAGAGTCATTGCTTAACCAACGGAGTCACCCAGGGTCCCATCTCTCATTCTAATTCTGTTGGTCTAACTTGACTCATAAAGTCAAGTCAAGAGTATGAGAACCCATGGGCGGCTGGGTATATGCGTAGTTTCCCTTGGTTCCCCTTCATTCCAGGTAATAACTTTAGAACACCTCTCCCAAAGATTGGAAGTTACTTTTCTTGGGATCAAGTATAGCCCCTAGAACTTTAAGGTTCAAAAAAGGTAAACAGATTAATATTTGTTCCTCATATGTGGTCAATAAAATAGTGTGATTTAGGATTTCTGATAAATCCCATGGTATACAAAGGAGTCCAGCCATGGCTTACTGGTCAAGGTTGTGAATGAATGGCTATTGGAGGAGACTAAAGTCCTGGGTGAGATAACTGTCCGAATCCCTGTTCAGTGTTCCCTACATGAACCCTGGGGGTGGTGCAAGGGTTGAACTGGAAGGAGACAGGAAATATTGGGAATTAACATTTAAAGTCTCCCATTCTGATTTGGACATGAACAAGGGCAGAGCTTGATTCCCCAAGCAGGATAACAACAAGACAGTCAACATGATATTCTTGCATTTCAGTGAAAAAGGAAATAAATGAAAATAGTCATGGCATCTGGAATCAACAATCTAGGTTCCAATCTAAGCCCTTCCATGAAGTGGGCAAATGGCTCAGCCTCTTGGATCCTCCCTCTGTCTGCTAAGTGGACATAAATGGGAAGAGAAACCCTTGCCTTTTGAGATGACTGAGCGGTACATGAGAACCTATGTAAAATACTTAGTGCTGAGCAATCTACGTCTAGTATATTCTTCTGCATGGAAATAACTGTCTTGGGAGGAAGTGTCCTGGCCTCAAATGCCAAGAGTGAATGGGGAAGCTCAGTATACAATGAAATCTCCCTGGGGTATGTTTGAAAATGTTCCAATGCGAACGGACACTAAGTGGCAAACAAAACGCCTTGTCAGCCTTAGCCCAGAAGATGCTGGTAAGGAAGTCATTAATTACTTGCCAGTCAGCCATAAGGTGTTACGGAGCCTGCTAAGTTTAAATATGCTTTATTATCTGACATCCAACATATGGCACATGGTTATGAGGTGGATGACACTAGTTTTAAAGGTCATCGTAACCCAAATGAGCAGATCTGAAATGGAGAAATTAGTTAATGCTTTCATCTGCTGATTTAGTGTGAACACATCCAAGAGAGCCGAGGCACTCCAGATGGCAGGCAGCAAAAATAGCTAAGAAAGATGATGTGTGTTAACTGTTTCTTAATGACACCAGTAGTTCACCAGGGGGAAAGAGAGAAAAGGCATCTTGTGTAAGTGCTGGCTGAACTCACGGGCAAGACAGACATCTCTTTACCTAGTTCTCAGGAGATTAAATCCCACCTATAACAAATGATAAAACTCTCCTTCCAGCCACATTATTAGTATCATTGCTGATTGTTTGTATTATTAGTACTATATTATTATTCATTGCTTCAACTAATATTTAATAATTTTTTTCATGTGCCAGGTACCATTTTGTGTTTTACTCATTTCTCTCGACAGCTCACTGAGGTAGCTGCGGTTAAGAATGCTGGCTTGGACTACTGGGTGTTTACCCAAAGAAATCAAAAACACCAATTTGAAAGGATATGTGCACCCCTATGTTTACTGTAGTGTTGTTTATAACAGCCAAGATATGGACGCAACCCAAGTGTCCATCGACAGATGAATGGATAAAGAAGATGTGCTATGTAAATACAGTGGAGTATTACTTAGTCATGAAAAAGGATGAAATCTTGCCATTTGCAATAACACTGATGGACAATTCAGTAGAGGGGAAGCACCTGGCAATCCTTAGAACATTGATATAGCTCAAGAAGAAAAATTCAGGAGCCTAAGCAAAGGCCAACCCCAGGTTATCTTCTCTTTTATCAAAAAAAGAAAAAAGCAAACAATTCAAACTCTGAGTCAGATGCTGAGGAACACTGTTGGAAAAGTAATCTTAAATCTTTAAATCACAATCATGATAAACAGCACCTACCAAGCCCCTACTATGTGCCAGGTAGTGGGTTAAAAGTTTTACCAGTATTTTTCATCCTCACAGTGATCTGAGTGGGTTGTCATTATGACCACCTTACACATGAGGGAACTGGAACCCAGGAATGAAGACTAACATAGCCAGAGGCACATGCTTAGAAAGCAGAAGAGCCAGGCCTGGAACTCAAGCCATCAGGAACCACAGCCCTTGCAACCCACATTGCACCCTCCTGGCCCTGTCTTCCAGGCCTGGGCCTGATTTGATGGTTTAGGGCCAGAGTTCTCAAACCTAAGCATGCATCCGTGTCACTTTAGCTTGTTACACAAAGTTTGCATGAGTTTCTGATACAACAGGGCTGGGGCAGAGGCCCAAGAATGTGTATTTCTAACACTTCCCCATGAGATGCTGATGCTGCTGGTTTGGAGGCTTCACTTTGAGAGCCACTGGTGAATTAGATTTCAGAGCCTAAGTTAGAGTCACAGACAGCTGGTTTAGGTCCCAGATCCACCACTTCTTTGGGGGGGGGGTGACATGGAACAAATCACTTAAGCCCTGTGAATGTTGGTTTCGTCAGCTGCTCAGCAGGGGTTCTAAGTCATTACAGTCTGACTGACTATATAAATCCTTATTATAAATATGCAGTTAATGAAACCTATCTCCTAGAACTGTTATGGAGATTAAATAAAATACCATGTATAAAGTAACTTACTTAGTAAGTAGTCTGGAACACAATAATAGCTCTCACATGGTGGTAAATAAATAAACTTGTCACAAAGTTATTAATCCATCCTGGGTACACAGCAGAGAGAAAGAGATGAAGCCACATTTCCTGTCTGGGACAAGTAAATTTAAGGACCAAAAAATCTGAGAAGAAACACAGACATAAACACACTGCACACATAAACACTGGGGCATACGCATGCATGTGTGCGTGCGCGCGCGCACACACACACACATCAATCAAATACCACAAATACAAAATAAACCATGACTGTGTCTGCCCAGAAACTGGCAAAGTGCTAAGTCAGCCTTGGAGAATGGATACAAACTTTCAGCTGGAAAAATTATGAGACTTCACTGGGAGAGGACGATCTCAGCTGGCTCCTAAAGTATCTAGTCATGCAATAATATTTCTTATTTTTTTATTTTTTTTAAAGATTTTATTTATTTATTTGACACAGAGAGAGAGAGATCACAAGTAGGCAGACAGGCAGCCAGAGAGAGAGGAGGAAGCAGGCTCCCTGCTGAGCAGAGAGCCCGATGCGGGCCTCGATCCCAGGACCCTGAGATCATGACCTGAGCCGAAGGCAGAGGCTTTAACCCACTGAGCCATCCAGGCGCCCTCTTTTTTTTTTTTTTTTTTAAAAAAAGGACTGAGTGCTGACTATGTCTCAGGCATGATGTTGGCTTAATTTCCATACCCTCCCCACCACCCTGATGGAGTCTGGGCATTGCTCTTCGCCTTTGACAGGTGAATAAAACATGTCTGGATGATAAAGCAATTTGCCTGAAGTCCTGTGTGTGTGTGTGTGTGTGTGTGTGTGTGTGTGTTGGGGGTGGAAGTGGGATGGGAAGGAAGGTTTGTTTCCTTGTACTTAAACCCTAGGGAGTGATCCTGTCATTCTGCCCCACGATTTCCTCTGGAGGAGTGTTGGCAGGCTTAGCTCCAAAACTTCAAATTCAAAATCTCCTCACTTTAAAGCACGTCCCCTGAGGAAGGCAGAGAAGATGTAAATGCACATACCAAAATGAGCTTGGAACATCTGAGGTAAAGCTGGGAGAGTTCCAGGGCATCTTGATGAGAAGCTTTCTGGAGCCCCAGGAAAGCTGTGCCCTTTGATGACTCCCACCCCAGCTCAGGCATGAATCTCCCTTTGCAACCACCCGTGTGCTTCTCTGCTTCCTTCTTCAGAACACGTGAGCACTCTGGCGGCTCATCTAAGTAATAATGTGTAAGGAAGGTTGTGCTTCTCTCTCTCTCTCTCTTTTTGCAAATAATATGTGGTACAAGAGCAGTGATGATATTCTTCACTGTGGACACAGCAAGAGTTTATTGGGGTCCCCAACCTATTCACAAAATCACATCCACTAGTCATCGAAGAGATGCAGAACATACGGTTTGTCAGCTATTCAATATGTTTAAGAACAGTTATGTTTCACTTACTTAGATGCCAGACTTCTAGTAACTTAACCAAAGTTGTTCTTGAAATTAGAAATAAGTGAGAAGAGCTTGAGATAGGCAGAAATAATGGCTTTCCAAAAGCCTTCAAACAATACCCCCCACCACCCCACATAGACTTTAGAACTCACTCAGCATCTATGGGCTGTACCTTTAAATATGATTTTAATAAACCTTCTTATATGGTTTCCAACCTGTGAAACAACTAGAAAGGTGCCATTTACTGCCAGGCACACTGAAGGTGATGAGACAGATGACCTGCCAGTTTAAAGAAGAATCCAAAGAACTAGGAACCCTTGTTCCCCCAAAACAATCACAGAAATGACCAGCAATAAAGAAATAAGCAATGGCAGTCTGGGGCAGGAAAACTCTCTAATTGGTGTTATTATTGGCAACAGAGAGACCTGGCAGGCTGAGGACTTAGTGGATGCAAGCCTGGCTGAGCCAGAAAGTACCCTCAGGGCCTTGCGGCAGCATCTCCAACTCAGGAAGTCAGATCCACTTCCTATGAGGTTGTGGCTTGGCATGGAATTATCAGGAGAGAAGATGAATTACTAAGAAACAGAAGTGCAGACTGCCCTCCATGTACAACAATGGTGGGCTTCACAAAGGCCACCTTCACGTAATGTTTTCCCTGGCAGAAGAATGCAAATTAATCCACATCTCCATGATCATGAACCTGGGAGAATGCCTTTGCACTTGGATTGATATGAACTGTTTCATTACACCTAAAAATAGTGCCTTGAGGCAGGGACCAGGGCTTCCTTAGGGTTACTCAGATCTCTGGATTCTTGGGGCCTCTTCTGTACATCTGAGCACTCCAGACCAGCTCCTTCTGCACAAATTTCTGTGTCCAGGATGTGGATGTCTATTCTCTGCTATGGGTAAGGGAATCCGGGATGTTTCATTTGTTTATTTTTGTTGCTATTTGCAACAGGGATAGTTCTGAGCTCTGGCAAAGGCAGGCTGCCCAGACCCTAACAGGAGACTGAGAGAAGACTGAGAAGTGAGGGAAAACAATGGTCACTGCTCAGGGCAGAGGAATGCAATTCTAACCTCAGAGTTTGGGACCAGAGCTCCTTAAAATCCTGCGTTCTGAATTCAGGTATTCCATGGTTCCCTAGCTCAGACACCCCCATATGCGGCGTACCTCTGCTATCAATAAAAGAGAATGCTGAGCTAGCTTCCACTGAAAAACAGGTTCTTCTTTTCTACTGTCTCCTGACCCCCTCTTTCCTACTGTATTACAGAAACTGAGAATCAAGTTAGCAATCATGTTTCCAGTTTTGGTTTTCCCACTGGGAAGCTTAAATGAAAATCCAGCCAACACTGAGTATTTTATAAGGTCATGTGGAACACTTATATAATGGCTATTGTTTTTCTCTGAGTATCATCTCTTTTCCTTATCTGATAACAGACTCACTTACCCAACTCTGGAGATATGCATTGGAATGAGACTGATTTGATCATAATAAAAATCTCTCTATCAAGAAAGATTTGTCCAAGGATGTCCATGTGATCTGAGTTGGGCCAATTAGACTCCTACTCCAAGATTTTTTCCCCCAGAAGTGGTAGAGAAATGCACTTTCCTGTGAGCCCCCTTTACATAATGGAAGAATTAGGACTCAGTGCACAAAGAAACAGAGATTAGAGACCTATAGAGAGGGTCCTGACAGTGTTTAGGACCTAAGTCTGGTCAACCACAAGGCCATTTCCATCATTCCTCACTAAGGCAGTATTATATATGCGGCAATTAATTCCTCATTTTGTCCTCACACAATTCCAAGCTGGATTTCCTTCACTTGCAGCCAGAACACTAAGGTAGGTCCCTGTTGATGGATAGTTCCCCTGAATTTCATATTTGTAAGTTTGTATTTTCCCATTATCTTGGTTCACTCAATTATTTATCTTTTCCAATGTATTACATATAATTTTGTAGACTGCTTCAAATTCTTTGTGAAGAGAAGCAAAGTATAAACATGTACATAGTATCAAATAACTTCAAACAGTACTTTTTCCCTCAGCCACAACTGCTGATAATGGTAGCCTGCAACATTGAGAAAGGTTAACCTGGTTTCTGTATTTTCTGTTTCAAAAAGCAAAGATGTATGTGCTACATTAAACAATGGTTTCCCCTTTACAATAGTTAAACAATTTCCAGTGGGGTAGAGGCTAAGTCTTAGTTATCTGGAAAATTCATTTATGTGGAAAAGTACGCTCCCTTATTTGGTCAAACATGCTGATATCACCAGATTAAAAAAATTTTTTTAAAAAATGGCAACACATAGGACAACCAAAAATGACTTGGTAACTCTTTAGCACGGGTATCTTTTTAGAAATGGTTCTTGAGGCTACAGAGTCTTCCTAAAGCATATTAATATTTCATCCCAGACTCTAATTTCCTAGAGATCATTGTGCATAATGATTTTGTATGTATGCCTCTGTGTACTTTGCCTAGTCAAATAAATACATCTGTGCAATGATGTCTTATTTGATAGAGCAAAGTAAATGATAATAGGACCAGTTTCTTCAATGATCAACAGCTTAAAATACAAAACCTGCTGGATTTTTTATTTTAAATTACATTCTGTTATAAAGAAGTCATCTCAAAGGTGTACTTACTCTGAAAGCAAATGTTGCAACTGAGCCAACCCACTAATGGGCATACAGTGATTATATTGTCACACCCCCAAGGCCCTGCTGAGCCTGGTGACAGGGGATATTTAAAGGGGTTGAAGAGGAAAGAGGGTTATGCTGGTTGTATTTGCCCAATGGATAACCTGGTTTTGGCATAAATTTCACATTAGATTAAGTCTTCCCTCCGAAGAGAATCTAAAATGCTCTTATTTAAGCCATAGTGGTGGGAATGAAAGGGAACCCTCAAACCCCAAACCACCAATGGAGGGTCAGGTTAGCAGGACAGGGAGCAACCTCTGAACTCTCAAACAAGTACAGCCTGCAGTAGGTAGGTATCTTGGGGGAATGCATAAACTGAGGGACATACAACCTTACTGAAGTAAACTGACCTCAGACTGAGGGACAGAGAACGGCATATAGTGATGTCACACACACACACACACACACACACACACACACACACACACACGTGCAGACTATGGCTCTTTCCAGATGGACCAGATCTTTCCCATCCCACACAACAGTCAAGAGTGTCTACCAGATGGGGCACCTGAGTGGCTCAGTTGGTGAAGCGACTGCCTTCAGCTCAGGTCACGATCCTGGAGTCCCAGGGCTGAGTCCCACATCAGGCTCCCTGCTCAGTGGGGAGTCTGTTTCTCCCTCTTACCTTCTCCCCTTTCATGCTTTCTCTCTCATTTTCTCTCTCTCACAGAATTAAATAAAATCTTAAAGAAAAAAAAAAGTGTCTACCAGCACTTCTGGGAGAAGGAATGAGAGGCCAAGATTAGAACAATTTGTCTGCTGGATCCAATAACCCTTCATTTAATTATACCTATCTTGTTCCAGAAGACAGTTAAAGATGCTTTTGTCTCTACATGCACGTATTTTACAAAGTTCTTAGTACAGAATATAGGAACAGTCATGCTTAACAACACAAGCCATCCAGGGGCACCTGGGTGTCTGTCAGCTAAGCATCTGACTCTTGATTTCAGCTCAGGTCATAATTTCTAGGTTGTGAGATCAAGTCCCATATTTGGGCTCCATGGTGAGATCAAGTGCTGTATTTGGGCTCCATGCTGGGCATGGAACCTGATTAAGAATCTCTCTCCCTCTCTCTCCCTCTGTTCGCCCCTCAACCCATGCAAGACCTCTCTCTCTCAAAAACAAACAAACAAACAAACAAACAAACAAACAAACAAACAAACTATACAAGCCATTATGGTAAGGAACAAGACCTCTGCGCTTGGACCTTTCAGTTCTGTCCTTTGCCCTATCTGCAACCTTGACAAGTGTCTTTACCTTTGAAATGTTTCAAGTTCTTCATGTTTAAAATAGAGATATTAACGCTACTCATTAGAGTTGTGAGGATTTATGAGATTATATGTATGTAAAGAGCTTAGTTCAATTCCTAGAGCATTTAAATATTCAATAAATGCTAGCTATGATTATTTCATTATCATCATAATCATTATTAGTATTATTACCAGGATTATCATGTTCATAAATCCTTTAAAGGACTCTATCATTCTTCTAGATGTTGAGTTAGAAAGGACAGAAAGAGTGAAGGTGGGGGAGAAGGAAGGACAGAAGGAAAGTCAGAAAGAAAACTGGAAGGAAGGAAAAAGAAAAATACAAAGGAAGGAAGGAGGAGAGGAAGGAAAGAAGGAGGGAAAAAGAAGGAGGATAGAAGGAAACAAGAGAAAGGAACTAATGAACTAATTAATTAGGATTGGGATTCAATCCTGTCAATTTGTAACAATTAATATTTGGATGACCAGAAGAAGACAATGCATACAAGTTATCTCTTGCATAGCCTTCCAGTTCGGGCTATGTCTATTTAGGGGTTTTAAGCTTCAAAATATATTTCATGGGTTTCCTTCTGAGAAGGCATGCTGGTGGCCCAGGTCAATGCTGACAAAAAGATCAGAGACCCATAGATTCTGGGGCTGATTCTCATGGTACTTTAACCACTAGTTACAAAGAGACAGAACACCAAATTCAGGTATAGCCAGGGTAATTATGTGAGCTTGTTAAATGGATGGGAAGGTAATGGAGAAGAGATATGTAGAAAGTGACGATCACCAGGGGAAGGAGGGCAGCCACGTAGGCAGTCATGAAGAAACCAGAATCTCTGGGGTTGGATGGGATTCCAGGTCCAGCCAGAAAGTAGACCAGTCATTCTATAGGAAACTCCTCTATGAGGTAGAGGTTAGAGAGAAGACCCTATCTTGAGTATGGAGTGAGATTCCATATGAATTAGGCCACGTTTCGACTCTGCTTGCAACCCTTCCAAAACTTTCCACTGCATGTATTATGCAATCCTAAACCTTTGCTAAAGTTGGCAAGTGCCCAAATGATCTGAATCCTGCCTATTCTCCAGCCTCATCTTCTCCTACCTGTTCCAGTTCCTCAAATATGCTAAGCTCTCTCTCATCTTGGGGCCTTCGAACTTCCTTTTTTCTTCTCACCGGGAGGTATCCCTGCCCAACCCCATATGACTGGCTTTGCCTCATCTCTCAGATCTGAACTCCAATGTCATCACCCTACTACCTTCCACTGTAGAGTAACCTTCTACTACATCACCATATTTATTCCTTTCAGAGCACATGTTATAATGAAAAATCACTTTGTTCACATTTTTCTTTACTGATTGCAATGTGTCTCTCTCCCATGGTCACCAGGAGCATGTCTTTCTTGCTGCATGCCACACTGTTACATGCCCGGCACCAAGCCCAAGGTCTAGCAGCAGGTAGGTGCTCCATTAGTTGGATAAAGACTCTAAGGGTAGAACATGGCATCCCAGACCTCACCTGACACTCACCCTACAAGGTCAAAGCTGTAGCCTGATCAGGAGTTCCCACCTGACTGGGGCTAAGCAGAACCAGCCAGGTAAGCGCTGACTCTATTAGAGTCCCAGTAAGTTTCTCCTCATTTTGGCTACATGTTTCATCTTAAGAATGGATAGTTGGTAGAAAAAAGAAATAGAGAACGTGTACATTTGTGTTGCTCTAGAACAAAAGTATGAGTTGTGGCAGTAGAAAGGTGTGGCATGCAGGGTACTGGAGGAAGAATTCAGCTCTTTTCCTACCTCTGGCAAAGAGCAGAGGAAAGTCTTTTCCCATGTGCCCACTGAGGGCCATTTTGTAGACTTCAACAAGTAGAATAAGACCATTGGCCCCTAACTTACAGATGACGCACAGATGAGGATTCAGACATTTTTCTTCCATGTAGACTGCATCATTTGGAATGGTCTTTAAAAACATTTTTAGAAATACACTGATGCTGTGTGATATTGTCACACTGAATTCTTTTGATACCACAGAATACTCACAAAAGACTTTTAAGGCTCAATTTTGATGTCTGAAATGCCAGTTTGCAAACCAGCTTCAAGTCTGTTCTGATTTAAAAAAAACAAAAGCAAAAACAACTTATATGAGAATTCACTATTAGAGAAATATAGCTCCCAGTCACACAGACGAATTGTTAGGGTGGAAAACATGTGGGGTGAGTAATACATGCTGTGGACAAGGCAAAATATATGAAAAACTTATATCTGTACTTTTGTTTTTGCTATGCAGTTTACACAAATCACTGCCTAAGCATTAATATTTATACTCTGGAGCATTTTTTTCTACCATGCCTATCAAACTGTCACATAATCAGGGTAGTCAGTATATCACAGAGCACAGGGGAGAGAAACTTGCCGGCTTCAGTTCCTATAAATATTTTTCTTTTGTGCTAGATTAAGATTATCCTCATGGTAGGGGTTCTTGTGGAAGTAAAGTTTGCCAACATATTTTATTATTTAAGAAAATATGGACACTTCAAGTTTGCACAAAGTTGGCGTTTATGCTCTGCATCGAAGAGACCTTTTGACTTAGCCCCTGAAGTTTTAGAGGTTTATCCATCCTGAATTTATTTTTAAGCTAAAGAGGGGACCACTTTCTGCAGACAGATATTTTTCTTGGCAGAAAACACAAATACCAAATTCATTCCTGGGTTATGGCTTGTTTGAAAGTGTTCCTGCTGCTTCTTAAACTTCCAAAGGAGATACCTGTTCTTGCACTGCCCTTGTTCAGAGAATTTTAGGGCCACTTAACATGCACAAACATGGGGACAGCTATTTTGGCCTGGTGTGCAGAAGCCCACATGTTCGGACCACGACCTTCCTTTTCCAGGACATTCATTTCTAAGTATTTTCTTTCTGTGAGGAAAGGGCTAGCGTAGCAGCAAAAGCCTGAAGGTCTGAAGTCAGGCAGACCCGGCTTTGCAGCTTAGTTTTGCTACTTAGTATGTGCCTGACTTTGCCTATTTCAATTTTAACCACAAAATTTGGATCATCATGGGCAGTCCATACAGCAAAGTGGTTAAGAACACTGGCTCCAAAAAAAGATGGTCTGAATTAAAATACTGGCTCTTATACTTTCTTGTTGTATGTGACTTAGCATACGTGATTCAAGTTTTCTAAGCTTTAGTTATTTCCTCTGTAAGATGGGAATGAATACTAGTATCTACTTCACAGTTCGTTGTGAGCCGTAAATATATATCCACTAGCTATTGCTGCAAAACAAACTAGCATAACTCAATGGATTTTTTTAATTCAATGTTTTAAAATTTAAAAAAATATATATTACCACTCATGAGTCTGTGGATTAGCTGGACAGTTCTGTCTTAGATGGCCTCACTTCTGCACGCATGGTTAGCTACGACATGGGTAGGAAGCTTCCCTGATTTTGTCTGTGTTCTCTGAAATGTTTGGGAGTTGGATGGCTCAAATATTAGTCTCGAATGGTCTTGGCTGGGACAACTAGATGCTGTTCTATTTGGTTTCTTATTCTCTAGCAGGCTCTCCTGGACTTGTTCTTGTGCTTTGTGCAGAGTTGAGGAAGAGAGAGACGGAGACAAAGATACACACACACACACACACACACACGGAAACACACACAGAAAGAAAGAGAGAGGGAGAGGTTCTAACCTTACTGAGGCTAGGCTCAGATCTAGTAAAACATTATTTCCTCCACAAAGCCATCCCAAAGCAAGAAAGAAAGGAGTTTCAAAGTTATGAAAAGGGACAGGGATATGGGTACAGGGAGGCAAAAATTAAGGCCAACAATATAATCAATCTAGCATAAAGTACAAAGCGCTGACAATAACATTGGTCCATATAGTAACTGCTTAATAAAAGTTAGATATTATGACAGATTGGATATTGCCCAACAGTGTTACTAGATAAAAACTGAGAGAGACAACCACAAACACACTGACACAGCCTACCGACGGAACAGATTCCCACTAAATAATGGCAGTGACAGCCCCTATGTTCTGACCACCATTATTATAGCTTCTGGTCCCCTTAGGATGCTCTTTCTGAAACTTCAAGGTGTTGTTCCTGATTGTTCCCACTCCTGAGTAAGATCATCTTCCCAATGACCCTACAGACCCCTTAACCTTCACGTTGTGTCACTGGGCACCTCTCTTCTTAGATTTTGGCTTTTTTTTTTTTTTTTTTTTTTGTGGATACATCATCTCCCTGATGGTTCCTACTGGCTCCTTGAGAGCAGGAGCTGTTTAGGAATCAGGTTCTAGGGGAGCCTGACCAGCCCAGTTGGTAGAACATGGGACTTTTAATCTTGCAGTTGTGAGTTCAAATCCCACATTGGGCTTAGAGATTACTTAAAAATAAAATCTTAACAAACAAACAAACAAACAAACAAAAAAGGAATCATGTTCTATTTCTTCCACACTTAAATACTCAACTACTATGGGTATTTGGGAGTTGGGGTGGGGAAGAGAGAGTGAGAGAGAAAACTAAATTGTATTTTGCTTCCTAGTTTAAGGAATATTGGTTAATCTATTAGTATATTAAATATTTTTTGCACTAATAACTCCATGGCTTACTTGCAGATATAGAAAGATTTATAATTAAGTTCTCTACTTTATTTTCTCTATATTTGGTCTATGGTTTATGTTTAAAATTTTACCATTAGAACTTTCTTCCTTATGCTTAAGGCATTATTACTGCTTAAAATGGCTCATGTATAAATCACTTTTATGATAATTGATGCAGTGTTTCAGATGAGGTGTTTACATATACTAATTTATGCCTAATAACTCTCTTATGCAGATGTCAGCTCTTCTCTTAATCCTGCTCGTTCTTGCAGTCTTAACTGTGAGTCCGCTGATACCTATAGGACTTGGCATCTGTTTACATTTCCCAGAAGTCATTACATTTATGTCCAAAGCCTTAGAGACTAATGTATTTTACTTAGCATCCTTAGAAGGAGGCATGTAACATTGCTTCACACCCCTCACAGGGCAGCTTTC
This sequence comes from Ailurus styani, assembly GCA_002007465.1. NCBI lineage: Eukaryota > Metazoa > Chordata > Mammalia > Carnivora > Ailuridae > Ailurus > Ailurus styani. The sequence continues at coordinate 1,130,212 of LNAC01000305.1, read as the reverse complement.
AAAAATTCCCTTTCAGTGGGTCCCTTCTCCTCTGTTCAGGCAACCAACCAACTATTCTCTGCTTCTTTACTCCGAGGTGGTAGGTTTGCCCAAACTTCACTGTGTTTTCTTTGCCTTCCACTTCTCTGCTTTTCTCCAGAGTGGAAATTAAACCAACACCAATCCTGAAGGTAGGAGTTAGGACCAGTCACAGGTGACACATTACTTTCTTGTCATCCTACAGGCCAGATTTTCAAGCTTTGCAAAACCATTCATTTCCAGACTGTCAGAGAACCTTATATTATGCATTCTGGTTTTTTGGGGTATCATGCTGGTGTTAATTCAGGGGTTTATTTTTTAATATCTGTGTTAGATTTGCTTTACTCTGCCAATGTCTCCAGCGGAAAGGCAGTGGATGAATACAAAGCGTCATTACTAACTATTATTATACTGATGTGTAAAACATAACTATTATTCCTGACAGTTTGGTCTGCTGGAATTAGATGACGTTTAGATATTTCAGTCCACCTCTTAGTACCTGTGATATTTTGCTCATGCTTTTGAAGTTTTCAGCATTTAGAACCCTAGTGAGGCAGGCAAACTATTGTGTGGATGCAGGGGATGGTGGGGTGGAAGCTGCATGGGCTTGTCTAGATGAAGTTTTAAATTCTACTATTCAAGCACTGGATGGAGAGGACCTGTCTAAACAGCAGTCTCTGCAGACAAAGTGGGTTGTTTCGGTTGACCTTGTTCTCACAATGACTCCCAGCATGAAATAGCTGCTGGAAAAAAAACAATTATGAACTTAGTTTGAGTAATAAAATCAATGAAGAAGAGAAGAAATAGGTGAACCATCTTCTTCTATAAAAAGACTGCAGCTGAGGTTATATGCCGCATTGGGGTACTGCGTTTGAACGGGGCACTGAGTGAATACAGCATTCCCCCAAGAGAGATGAGGCCATCAGGGTATTTGGGCTGTAGGAGAAGAGATCTGAGCAGGATGAGGAAGGCAGAAAAATGGCTTCATTCCCTCATGTGAAGGATAGGCTGGTGAAAAAGACAACAGACTTGTTCTTTTCTTTCAAAAGGCAGAGTGGAACCTGTGTGAAAGTTGTTCCAGGGAAGTGAATTCTAGTGGCAGGAAAAGAAATTCCTAGAGATGAGAACAATTAGACAACTAGTACAGCTTCCTGAAAAATCTTGGGATCATTCTTTTTACTAAATGTTGAGCAGGGATGGTATCAGTCATCATCTCAGAGGTGGGCAATGGAATTACTGAACCGGGATGAGGGTGACCAAAGGTGAGTCAGTCAACTTAAAGATTCTATGGCCACAGTTGGGGAGGATCCGGAGAGAGGAGAGTCCAGCTGGGGCTTAAGGGATGATTTGGGACTTACAGTTAGAGGACATGAGAGGTGGGAGAAGGAGGAAAAAGAACAGGTTATCCGTGTGAATGGGTTTTCTTATGACCATAAGAAGATGATGAAACCAGCTTGTGTGGAGTGTGAAGTTTATGGAGGGGACTGTGGAGGATAAGCCTTGATATATAACATGGCCCTATAGCATCAAGGGCCTCCTTAGAATTTATTCTTGATTCTACAGGCAATAGGCAGCTCTTGAAAACTTGAAAATCAGTAGATTAGGAGAGGTTGGAGAAAATAAATACCTGGTATAGAATGTAAGGGTGATAATCTAGATGGCAGGATGAATTGAAACGTGAAGTGTGACAGAAAAGATGAGAAGACATTAAATTAAGCAAAATGAACTACTGAGATTCACATCTCTATCCCACCAAGAGAAGTGGCCAGGACTCTTCATAAAAGAATTGCATTAGCCCATTTTTCATGTCTAGACCTCACCATGAGCTGAGGCTAACACAGTCCCTAGTCTACTTATTACTCTATCTAGGCATTAATAGGTGCTTAATTTATGATTATTGAATAAATATTCCAGTTGCCATATGAAAGAGGAGAGCCTACATATATGACAAAGTCTGGAACAAACTTTCATTGGGAATATTTTGTGGAGAAATAATCTTAGAATTATGGAAATATACCATTTGAAGAGACTTGTGTTGGTGGTTCCAACGCAGTGATAAGACCTGTCCTCCATCCTTAACCCACATTTATTTGTGCCTAAAAAATATGAACCCTCCTCTTACCAGAAAGGATGTAAGGCACTTTGTTTTTGCTTTACAAAAAAGATATGCCTAAAATGGAACAGAAATAGAGTAATAGATGATGATGCCAAAAATAGACCCCTCCCCACTTTAAAGATGGTCTCTCCCCAGGTGTAGAGCACAGTTCCATGTGGAACTGTGGTCACAGTTGTTTGTTTAAGTCAAGTCATAAATTTCCCCTTACAGGAAATCATAGCCAGAAAAGTGGAACTGTAGTCAAATGGGCACGGTAAAATTTGTGTAGCAGGTGTATAGCTAACAAGCCAAATTTTCAAGGCAGGTGAGGTGGCTGGGGTTGAAATATCTTGTTTTACTCATGAGAATAGAGATAAATGCTGTACATGAATCTGGCGCTTGCCCGCCCTACTCTCTTTGGGCACCTTCAAGGTCAGGGAATCTCTGGTAGACTAAGCCCTCTGTTCCTTTGCCTGGCTGCATACACCAATGGTCTCCTGTGGCCCAGAGAAGCACCTCTGAAATTTAGTTGTCCTTGTCAGACACACCATTAGAATGTCAGATCATATACTGAGCTTCCTTTATATTCAATGTTATGGTCAAAGTTGCATCTATATGAACTATAGTAAAATCTTTCAGATAATCCTAGATAGGGGGAATTGTAGGAAGAGCATGGATTTGAAGCCAGACACTCCTGAGTTTGACTTGCAACTTCACCATGGTGTGACCACAGAAATTTTTAATCTCTGTGACCTTCCATCACCTCATCTGATAAATAGGAATAATTTTAATACTTAAAGCCTGTAAGGGCTCTAGGACAGAAGCTAAATTTTAGTAGGCTCCCAATAATTATTGACCATTTATAATTAAACAGATGTATACAGCTTCTATGTGTGTGTGTGGGGGGGTGCATGCGCATATTTATGTGTATTTAAATAGCATACCAATTTTTTCGTCATTTCACAAACAATGTCTCATGACTTGGGTGACTTAACAAAGGTCACGCAAGTAGCCAGAGGCAAAATGAGAACAAAGAGCTCAGGTCCATGGTTTACAAGCCTGTACTTTCCCACTCCACTACCCTCCTCCAGGAGCTAAAGGGCAGCCAAGGCCATGAGAATCTGGACATTGGCTCTTCAAGTTCTCTTCAATGAGAGAATTATATTCACAGAACTTCTTGAGGAGTCTAAAGTGAGTAACAGTAAACCTATCCTAAACAAGGGGAAATCTAACAAAGAGTCAAACTTCTAGGACTACATCTCTCATGGTGTTCTTGAGAGAATGAATCTATTTCACCACTTATGAAATGAATTATTTTAGATCCACAAAGGCAGCAGTAAGCCATCAGGCCTATGAATGAGCAGGTGTTTGGTTAATATGGACATTTTATAGCTTATGGGATCATAGTGTACAGGAAGAGGCAGGTCAACCTGCTATGGAATCTAAATGAGTTGCCTAAATTTGGCAAAATTACCTGACTCACCTGGGCCTCAGTTTCCTCATCAGCAAAACAGACATGAAATCTAATATAAAAATCTGGATGCAATATGAAACAGTGGTCATTACCTATCAAGTAACCAATTACTAGCCCATAAAAATAAAGACACTTTATTATCTATCTTCCTGCCTTTGAATGATCTTGCTATGAACTCTGTTGTTGACAACCTTTTCTGCATAAACTTTGAAAGGAAAGCACCAATGACAAACCCAAACTGCCCAGTATCTTTGGCATTTCTGGTGCCAAGGCCTAGACAGGGCTGTGTTTGGTAATGTGGATCAAAGGCCCCCCCCTTTTATTCTTCGCTTTTCAGGTCAAGAGCACAGGGACAAACATATCAATCAATCAATCGATCAATTAATAAGCAAGAAGAAAAGGAAATAATGCCTTGAAACTCTAACAGGTCCAGGAGACTGAGGCGGCTCCAAACCCTGGGGCTGGTGCAGTAGAATGAAGTTCTGTTTGGGAGCTCCCACTTGGGCTGGCTCAGTGCATGTGGCTGCTGTTCTTCGACAAACCCCTTTATTTCTCCCACTGAAAGTGTATTCATAAACACTGCCCTCTTTGAAGGGAATTTTAAAGATAACTCCTTTTTGTGACTATACATCAAAGCAAGGATGGCATTTCTCTTGTTTTTATGTGAACTGTTATTAGCCTACAAACTAAATCTGTGGAGGGTCTAGTGGGTAAATTAACATTTCATTTTCAGAAGGCAAAAAAATGACAGCTTTGGTGGCTATCAAGGTTCACCGCCTGGAAGGTAAATGCACCTTGGATCTCTTTTATTGTCGGGCCTGCCAGAGCTGCACAAAACTGATTATGAGTTAATGCTGGGGGAATCTGGAAGACTTCGCCCTTCCTCTAATGGAGTCGAGCACTAAAAATCACAATAGCTAGTCTTCTGCTTGAGATTCCCCCTGTTTCATAAAGGAAACGTGAAACACCTAGACATGACCTGATAATAAATGGGTATTAGCATTTTGGGGTATCAAACAGGCTGTGACTATTCCAATTCTCTCAGCTATATAATCTGATGCAAATAGCTACACCTTCCTGGACCTCCTTTCCTCTAAATGAAATGGTAAAGTTGACCAGTTGACTGGATCATTATAATGCCTTGGGAGGTCACATGATAGTAAGATTCAATTTCCCCTGCCAGTAAGAAGGTTTTATGCATTGGATGGTGTCCTCTCCCCTCCCCCCCACCATTCACATGTCAAAGTCCTCACTCCCAGTACCTCTAAATGTGATCTTATTTGGAGATAGGATCTTTACAGAGGTCATCAAGTTTTAAAGTGAGGTCATTAGGGTGTCCTTATCAAAAGGGGACATTTGGACAGAGAGACATAGAGAGGGAAGATGATGTCAAGATAGAGAGAATATGCCAGGGGAGCGTGAAGACCGCATCCACAAGACAGGGGGAGAGAGAGAGAGAGGTCCTCACCACCCTGAATGGAAGGAATCTTCCCAACACCTTGATTTGGGACATGGAGCCTCCAGAACCATGAGACAATGAATTTCTGTTGCTTCATAAACGCAATCTGTGGCACTTTGTTATGGCAGTGCGAACACACGAACACAGAAGGACTGATGGATTGTAGGTCTCTGGAGATAAATAACTGTGAGGGGCAGGACCCGAAGTTCAGCAGGACTTTCTTTCTCCATCAGTTTCCACTCTAAAAATGACTGGCCCTTCCAGACACTAGGGTTAGTATCTAATTATCTCAATAACACAGTTGTCATGGCAACTGGATATAAAATTTAGTTCCAGAATTTTAATCTAAACATGCTAAAATCTCCACGGGATACTTTCTTTGACTGAGAGTAAATTAAGCAAACCACATGCAAGCACAGAACACAATTCCTCAAAAACATTAAAAAAGGGTNCTAAACATGCTAAAATCTCCACGGGATACTTTCTTTGACTGAGAGTAAATTAAGCAAACCACGTGCAAGCACAGAACACAATTCCTCAAAAACATTAAAAAAGGGTAAAAAAAAGGGTCTATATCCTCTGACTCGTACCTCAGTATTCAAATATATGAGACATTCATTGCCATTAACCATCCATTCATTCAGCTCACATCTATTCATTCAATTGGCATTTACTGAGCAACTATGATGTGCCAAGCACAGAAGGATAATTCTTGGCAGACTAACTCTTTATGTAAGAGAAAGCTGGACATTGATGCAATGTCTCAACAGAAAAGTGACATATTTGTGCTAGGACTGGGAACACTGTAGGGTTCACAAGAAGGGAGTCTGTGTCTTGCCCATTCGTTATTTCCTCCCCCGAGACATAATACAGCTCCAAGCACCTCATAGATGCTTAATAAATATTTATTAAACAAATGAATGAATGAACAACGAAAAAGTTCAAAAGAACATTGAAACTGGACTAGGGATCATGAAACATTGAAATATCCAGTTGGGGGTGTGACACTAATGTTTATTAATATTTATCAAGTACTCACTATACTTCTGGCACCAAATATCCCCCTATACACTTCTTGTTATTTCATTTAACAGCAGCAAAAAAAGCAAACTAAGATCGACCTGCAACATCTCCAGACAGCATACTCTGGCATCCAACGAAGCCCCACTTGGCAGGATTTTGATACTAATTCCAAAAGCTGCCAACAAATGTCACTGGTTTGAATTTACATAACTGATAATGTAAGGTATTGATTCATGTTAGTAAACCAGAAGCCTTGAACTTAAGATGTGAATTAATTGGGATTAAACGGTGTCATCTCTCAGTGATGAGTAATGTTTTAGGCTGGTTCTCTTGGACTCTTCAAATGTGGCTGCTTTCCAAGCCCCAAATAAGAGGGGACTTACCTTCTGGAACTGCTGAATGTAGAGTCAGATGGAAGAAAGAGGGGTGGAATAAGAGACTCTTTAAAAAAAATGACAGCAAAGCAATGTGACCCTCCTCCCCCGTGGTGATCTTTTGGGAATAAGGGAGAAATTGCAAATGATGAAGCTTTGAAATTCAGGTATGTGTGCTGAGGTGTGGGTGGGGCAGAAGACTAGAAATATCTGAAAAGGGCTCACTTGTTTTTAATGTACAATATAAACATTCCCATGAGCTGCTCTCCATGCATCATAAGCCTGTCTTGCTGCCATCATGTATGAATGTTTCTATTCACTTATTCATACAATTGTTCAGTATCCCTTCTCTGCTGAAGATCCTCACCAGGCTGAAAGTTCCATGAGAACAGGAATTCTAACTGGCTTGGTCACTGCGTACTTTCAGAAGCCAGAACAGTCACTGGCACGCTGATTGTCTATATCGGTGGAATAAGTGAGTGGATGTGCCTGTGGGCATATCATGAGAGGAGATCAGAATTTTATCCATGTCAGATCATAGGGAGACTTGAATGCCACCTTGTAGGTGCTCATGAGATACTTATTCTATAAATGAATGAATGAAAGTTTAAAATACTTGAAACTATCCTTGGAATCATGAAGTCTACAGTGAGAAAGAAAACTTGAAGGATTCTAATGAGGCATTAACATGGTTTTTCTACCCCAAGAATCCTTTCTTTCATAAGTGCTGATTGTATGGGTGTGGTGGTTTGCTATCTATCAATAGTTTCAAGACAAATAAAATATGGTACTCTTTGAAGGGGATTATAATCTAGGGGAGAAAGAATAGATTTACTCTACATCTTTAAGTATTTTGAAGACTTCTCTACAGGGAAATATCTAGCTGTATTTGGAATACAATGGAAAACAGGACTGGTGCTAAAAAAGAATTCTTCTGTGGCCAAATGAATATTTGCTAATAGTACAAACCACATGGAGAAACAGTTACAAGTATTGTACTCTGCACCAGGGAACAGCAAACTATGGCACCAGGGACAAATGCAGCCTGCCATCTGTTTTTGTAGAACTGTGAGCTAAGTACAGCATCTACATTTTGAAATTGTTTTTAAAAAATAAAATAAATAAGAACAAGATTTTGTATTGTGTGGAATGTGTATAAAATTCAAACATCAGCATCCATAACTAAAGTCTTATTGGAATTTGGCCGCACCTGTTCCTTTATGTGCCATCTATGGCCACTTTCTTGATACGAGAGCAGTTGAGGGGCACCTGGGTGGCTCAGTGGGTTAAAGCCTCTGCCTTCGACTCAAGTCATGATCTCAGGGTCCTGGGATCGAGCCCCGCATCGGGCTCTCTGCTCGGCGGGGAGCCTGCTTCCTCCTCTCTCTGCCTGCCTCTCTGCCTACTTGTGATCTCTCTGTCAAATAAATAAATAAGATCTAAAACAAAACAAAACAAAACAAAACAAAAAACAGTTGAGTAGCTGCTATAATATAGCCCACAAACCCTGAAGAGATTTACAGCCTGGACCTGTACAGAAAAAAGTTTGCGGACCGCTGCCCTAGACTCGCAGTGAGTCTTGAGTGGCAAGGTTGATACCTGCATGCATTTTAGTGACCTTCCTCTTAAGAGATTACGCTTCCTGAATCAGTGGTTCCCTGCAAATTAAAATGTAACTACATTGGGGAATTTCATTTCCTACTTTTTAAAAATGAGTGCCTTGCAAATGATGATTGATTATGCCTTTCATTAAGAACTAAGGGGACATAGAGCTGAGTATGAAATACAGAGCTATTTTAGGTCCGCGCAGGGTAGTTGGAAAAACAGCTGCTTCAGATCAGGAAGCCAATGTTTTCATCCTGCAAACTTGGGCAGTTCGCATCCCCCATCTAAGTCCAAGACCCCTTATTTATCAAACAGGGCCTGGAAGGCAATCGTCAAGATTCTTTCCAAGACTAAAAGTCCTTAAATCTGCAAGTACAAGTCACTATTTGTACTCAGGGCTCTGCCTACTCCCAGTTGATACACATTTTACAGAGAAAACACCCACTGACCACTAGATACGTTTGATTATTTACACATGTGTGGAGTTTCCAAGAAATGCATGGGAATGAAACACAGGTTGGAATCTCAAATCTGCAGGAAGCACAGGAACAAGTAGGGTTCTGCATTTCATCTTAAAGCTTCCAGATGCATTCTGTCTCTTCATTTGGGGGTGAATGGGTAAAGAAAGAAACAATGTTTTAGAATGGGCTAAAGAGGGGAGGGATGAATTTTGAAAAGGTAGGCAAAGTTGCAACCTATAGTCAGAATATCCCCGCCTTTCCCCACCCAGTGCCAGCTTCTCTAGGCTTTAAGAGTATCAGTCTTCTTCCTGCTTCACTCCATGATTAGTCTACCTCAGAGTTTTATAATAAGAATACTGGCAGCTGCTGGCCAGGGCAGCATTCAACAGCAAAACTCAACACTGGGCACATCTACGCGGTTTATCTGGGCCACTAAGTGATTGATCTTTCACTGTTGTCTCTTTTAAGCCTGAATATCTCGAGGGAACGCTGGAAAGGTGCTTGCAAAACATTAATGCTTAAGTGACTGTTCCAGTTGTTAAATCATAATACAGTGTGATTTAGCTGAAATGAAGTAATTATAGGGGGAGAGAAGAAAAGTCAAATGATATAAAAACAGGTCCTTTTGGATTGTCTAAGTACTGATGTGTTCTCTGATGCATATGCATTATTCGTTTTTAATATGCCCATCACACAAAAGATTCCACTATTTTAAGGGTGGAGATTAGTGTTATTTTGGCACAAGCTGTTATTCACAAATTTGGGCAAAGATGCTGTACTTAAAATCTCAGAGAGGTTGTAATCATTCTAAATCATCACATCTCGTGTTTTAATATTTTGATCTGAAATCTTCAATTTAATCTCCCTGCACTCTGGCCCTTAGTTTAAGCATCTTTGTTCAAATCACAGCTCTCCCATGTGCCAGCTGTGTGATCTTGAACAAACTGCTTAACGTTTCTGATCATCAGGTTCTGCATCTTTAATAAAAGGACGATAATAATAGAAAATGCCTCACATGGCTTTTGCTATCTTAAATAGAGCTGAAAAGCACTTAGTGCCAGGCACACAGTAAGCATTTAAGGTATATTAGCTGTTATTCTAAATAGTTGAGGAAAATTCTATTTGTCCTTTGGGCTCAAATGTTACCCCCCTGGGAATCTGTACTTGCCCTGGAGGTTTGGTGAGGGGCCCACCTGGATTAGCCCCTCCTAGCTCTTCTTTATCCTACAAGTGTTTGCAGGGTTCATAATTACCTGTTTACTTTTCTCTCTTGTAAACTGTGGATTTCTTGAGAGTTGCAAAACTGTCTAATTTATTTAATCTTTGGTTTCTTTCTCAGATCAAGATACATAGCTCCGATCATACTGTTGTGAGGGGTTAAGGAAATGAAAGCCATATGCCTACTGAAGCAACAAAATCACGGAACTTACTTGTGTATGGAAATTCACTGGTCTTCGAACAGTAAGGAAAGAATCCAAAACCTTAGCAAAGCATCTGTATGGCTCGCTCCTTGACTTTTAGCCTCTTTCCAGAATATTTTCCCCTCTTCCCTCTACTCATTCTTTGTAACCCCAACCACAGCAGAAATCTTTCAGGACCCTAGCCATAGGATTTTCACACAGGCTGCTCCTTCTGAACTGTTCATACCACACTCATCCTTCAGATCACGGCTCAAGACTTATCTTTTGGAGAAGCCTTAACCCACCAACCCTGAGTCAAGGTCAAGTCTGCTTGTATTTGCATTTACAGAAACTTATTCCATTCTCTTTGAGATCTAATCTCAATTTTAATTATTTAGTTTTGTGATTATGTAATTAATGTCTATCACTCCTCAGTAGACTGTAAATTCCATGGAACAGGGATCATGCCCATTTTTGCTCTCTCATGTATCCATGCACTGCCTCACATGCAGACAGTGCCTGACAGATAGAAGATACTCAGTAAATAAATGTTAACGAATTAATGAATGAAGATTTGGCAACCTGCATTTCAGACATGCATGCAAAAACAATTTTAGTTCCCTGATAAGGAATTAGAATTCTTTATTCATTAGGTTCAACCAATGGCTTCCTTTAATATATGTTTATTAAAAAGCAGGGCTTTATTTTCCTCATCATTCAAGCATTAAGAAAACTGTATAGCAGCTTTTCTGCAAATGCTGGGAAACACATAAATGTAGCAATAGTCAAAGGCAGACTAACCTTCACCTACAAGGAGAAGTCCAGATTAATGGAGAACTGGTTTCTGAACTGCCCACTTGACCTTGCATTTTATCTCGTTTATTTTTTATTTTCGAAATCTTTTGGGGCACATATTGTTTGCTGGTTCTCCTTACATGCCTTGGTGTGAGGCATAATAATTTAGCTGCGTCTATGTCTTTTCGGGTCATAGCCCTGGTTCTTCCACACATAATTCTAATCTATCTTTCCCTCCCGACCCACTTCTGCTGTCCACCTAAAATGGTATACATTTCCTGATTTCAAGGGATATCCAGCCTGGTGAGACCCAGGTCCTGGAGGCTTCCTTTGGACACCTTGGACAGTCACAAAAGAGAGAATCATGAGTAACAAAATCTTCATTACTGATTGAGTGAGGAACCCAAGTTTTCAGCAGAGGGTCAGAGAAGAGAAGTAGGATGTGCTCTGTTACCTTCTTCACCATCTGTCTGAGATGGTTGCTGCACACCTGCATCCACGATCCTGGAAGGACCACCCTTTCAAACCCAGGTGCATGATCCTGAAGCTATTTACAGATGACAGTCCTGCCCGAGTTCAGTCTTCTCTAAAAACACCACAATCTTTGGTTCTAGGCCCTGTAGCCCCGTCCATCACCTGCTCACCCAAAACTCACTATGTCTCATTTTGTAAATGTTTATTTTATCTTTGGTTCCAACATATCCATTTATTTATTTATTTTTAAAGATGTATTTATATATTTTAGAGAGGGAGAGTGGCAGAGGGGGAGAGAGAGAGAGAATCTCAAGCAGACTTCCCACTGAGCACCGAGCCCAATTCCAAGACCCTGAGATCATGACCTGAACCAAAACCAAGAGTCAGATGCTTAACCGACTGAACCACCCAGGCGCTCCCCAGCATATCCATTCGAAATGAACTGGACTATGTTCCCAACTTTCTCAAAGTTATATAACTTAACTAATTGCATGGAAAACTGTGTAAACCTCTTCCCCCCTCAGGCCTTCTCTGCTCCTCCTCATCCTCACTTACATGACTGGTCTTTTTGCGTATTTGATATTCTCAGAAAGATCATAATAAGCTTGAATAGCCTAGAGTTTCTTTCTGCAGCCTCTTCCATAGTTTGGGTTCAAACCGTCATCACTTTATGCATTGCAAAGAAATGGCTAATTGGCGTTCCTATTCTCTGTTCTCCCCATTGTCACCCAAGAGGCTGACAGGGTCATCTTTAAACATAAACACTGTATTTATTAACCTATAATTCAAGGCTCTTGGCCATAGGTTATCTTTTGGATTCTCCAACTTCGCCTGCTTCATCCCTTACCATAAATTAGGCACCCGGCCATCTGGTATTTTCCATCAATACCTTCTGCAATCCCAGATCTTTGAAAGCACCTCTCACTTCTTCTGAGGCACTCTAGCTGCCTTTCTTCCACAGGAAAATCTCTCTTCACTACCCCTCAAGAATCAGATTAAAAATCATCTCTTCTCTGACACTATTTCTAAGTCTCCAGAAAGAATCAGTCATGACATCATCTATAAAACCATAACTGTTCATACATTAACTAGAAAAACATATTTTAAAACAGTTATCTCATTGCATCTTTCTCCTTTGCTAGATTATGAAGTCCATGAGTGCAAGATCCATGTTTTCTCATCCAAATGTCTCCATGGTTATTAGCCCAATATCTGGCACACAATAAGTATTATCATATAGTCGGTGAATAAATAGTTTAGGTTAAAATATATGTCTTTTTCTCTTTGATAACAAGCATTTACCCCACAAAAGAAATGTGTTCTCTTGACATTGAAGTGGTATTTTGTTGAAGCAGCAGCCAGTTGAGAAATATGAAAAGTGGGTAACATCTGCATTTTGATGCGTGTACGTCTGTAGTAAATTTTCATTTATGATGATCAAAAAGGAAGGGAGTTTAAGGAGTTTATGTTTTAAGACAGACTATAAAAATAACCTACATTGTGAGTCTGCCACTTTAATTTTATCTCAGCTCTGACAAATATTTCACTTTAAAATGCTTGCCCCCTAAAGAGTGCTGATAAGCCTTGCAAATGGATCCCCCAACTCCTTGAATTTCTAAGCCTTTGATTTGGGTTCTTAGTAAACACAAAGTGATAAAAAAATAATGCTCGATGATGTTTTTGAGGTTCTGGAAATATTCTTTTCATCTACTTTTGGTTTTTATAGACATAATATATTAGCATTCCAATTCTTCAGTTTAAGTATGTTCTTTGTTTATTTCAAGAATCCAATCATTTCAATTCCATGAGCATGTATTCAGTTCCTATTGTATCTCAAGCTCCATGTTGGGTGCTGATGATCCTGAAATATATAAGACAGGGTGTCTAAGCTTTAGACTTTCTGAGTCCAAGATTTAAAGGAATATGGTCTTAATAATGATTGCAGTAGAGACATTATGTTCAATATAATGGGAAAAGGTTAGACTGACCTTGTTGGAAAGAAGGGTGGCAGAGTTAACTTCAAAACATGGTAATTTTTAAGCTGGGCTTTGAAGGCTGAATAGGAGTTTGCCATTATGTGGACTAAGAAGCAAATCAGAGTATTTAGAAAAAAATGTTTTTGTAAAATAATATTGCAGTTGATTTTAATCAAGACCAGAGCATGGGTATTATAAAGTAGGGAAGACAGATAGTAGAGATGATGTGATTTCAAAAAAACTTTCCCCTTCTGGCCTTTTTGCTGTTGTTTCATTGTCTTTGAGGCTGTAGGAAAAAATACTTTGTGAGGGCTGCTTTGATGTGTATGAATTATTCATCATTAAGAAGTCAAGCAGCTGACACTAGCCTTTGTTAAAGCTATTGATGGTATTATGGCCCCCCTGCAAAAGCCTTGTGTTTTTTATTCCTTCCTGTCTGGTGCAAGGGTCATCTGCATGTGTGGGAAGGTCTTGGTCAGCTTTTCTCTGATTGATGCAAATAAGAGGATATTTTGAGACTTCATGTCCTGTCGCTTTTCTCCATTCTCTTTTTAGGACAAAAATCATTTGTCATTGGAGACGCAGGCACACACACATACCCAAACCGCCTGGGCGTGTGGGCTGCTTGCTTCATTAAAAAGCCAGAGCTCAGTCAGATGGAAAGACACAGCCACCTCGTCCATTAGCGTTCTTGCTCTGACACAGGCAGCCTGACCTGGGAGCAGCCAGAGTCAACGGGATGTCTCATTAGAACAGACTTTGTCACGTTTCTCCACCATTTAACATTCTCCTGAGCAGTGTGCAGGATGTGGGGCTGGGGAGTCTCCCGTCTCCTCTAGGGGAGAACGGGATCTATAATGGAAAGGCTTCCGTGTGTGTGTGTGTGTGTGTGTGTGTGTGTGTGTGTGTGTGTGTGTAGGACCCACTTCACGCTGGCATTCTCCGTGCTCCCTGAGTAACTCTGCGTACTCACCGTGTGTCATTTCACACACGGAGCTACCATGAATCCCAAAGCTAACATTTCACGCATGCCTACTGGCTCTCAGTGGCTAAATGAAATGCTTCAGATGCATTACCCCACTTACCCCTAAAAACTCTATGATATATGCATGATATTGTTCCCAACTGCAAATGAAAACAAACAAACACCAAGACTAAGGGAGATTAATTTGTTCAAAGGTTAAAAGATACTTTTTGATGCAACCAGATTCCAATGGGTATGCTCTTTCTACTGTCCTTCCAATTTGGGTGATTTTATCCCACAGAAGGCCAAGAAGCACTGAATAAATTCAACTAGAAGAATGATCGTGGTGATACTTGTAGCTGTTACTTCTATTGGACAAACGTTTGCTTAGGATTTGCTCTGTGCCATGTCCTACAGTAATTACTCTATTCACATATCTCATTTAATTCTCTTTACGAACTCTGTGACTAGGCACTCTGTTTCCATTTTAACAATGTAGAAATAGAGGCTTACACTGGCTAAGGAACAAATGTCAGCCAGACTTCGATCTCCAAATCCATCTGACTTCAAATCAGAAGGAAGAAATGATACAGACTTGGACAGCGTGACGCATGGAGATAAGTAAACAATCTGAAAGACATTAAAGCTTACAACTGATAAAATTTGACTATATTTTGTTAAAATGTAATTTAATGTAATAGCCTTTTATTGGGTACCAACTGCTATGAGGTATTATGCTAAGACTAAAACTATTACAATAAATATCGATCAAACTACTTTATCCTTATGAAAAAGATGCCTATAAACAAGAAAATCCACAGACCCATGAACAAAAACAATGAAATTACTGACATACTTTATTAGAGGAATATGCAAATAAAAATACTAACAAATACTTAGATAGCCCTTGCTATATACTACGGATGCTTCTCAATATGAAACCTATGCATTTATTTCTTTAATCTTCCTAGATATTTGATGTGATAGGTGCTACTATCATTCCCATAGTACAGATTAGGAAAATAGAGGCTCAGAAAGACAAGTTCACAGCTCTGCAAGTTAACAGAACTGGCCATACACATGGAGAACAAAGAGCAGGTAATGATTATTTCCACCTAGCTGGAGAAAGATGGGAGTCATGATCTGGAATCAATTCTACAGAGAGAGGGAATTTAAAAGGGACAGGGAGAAGAAGTGAACTAGTCCCCATGTAAAAATTAGAGAAGTACTGGTAAGAATTGGCAGTTAGTGTGAGCTGACAGTTTACTGCGAACCTGTGAACTTGTGCAAGTTAATCTTAAATAGAGTTAATGACTTGGTTTGAATTCTAGGTGCACAAGTTACTGGTTCTTAGACTTTTGACATCAGTTTCAACATGTGGCAAATATGTACACTAATACCCATTTCATAGGGTAGTGTGATAAGTGATAAAGCAGGAGCCAACCCACAGAGCCTGTCTGAGATACATTAAGTGCTTACTGGATGCTGGTGTGGAGGACACTGTGATAGGCCACCCTATGTCCCCTTCCATGAAGGGCTGGTGGCCGTAGCAGCTTGGAAGGCTATCCGCCAACCTTCTTTAGCTCACGGCCTTTTGAGGGATTCTCTCAGGTATAGACAGAGTGCCACCTTGGTCAAGGTCATGACTCTGGGGCAGCCTGCATTCAGTGATTGAATGTTGCAACACTATATAGACTTGGCCACGGAGGCTGATTCAGAACAACCCTGATCGGCACAAATATAGAATCAATATGTTGCACACCTAAAACTAATATCATGTTCTATGTCAGCTATACTTCAATTAAAAAAAAAATAACTTCAAGGGTCCATTCGAGTTCCAGGGTTCAATTTGGCATCAGCCATGTCTGTCATTGTGCCTCAAATTTTCCCGCTGTGCTGAACCCTGCTTCCTTCCCCTTTCTCCCCCATCTGGTAAACACCTTACATGATAAATCCCCAACTACATCTACTTCTCCATCTACTTGGATCTACTTCCAAGCTACCTTTGATGTTCATATTGCCCATGTCAGTGGTGGGAAAGCCTAGAACAGGCAAAAACAGACCATCATGGAGCTAGGTTAGTGTCAGGATGGGTGGTAAGTGCTCACTTGATGGAAGGCAGATTTCATGGGATGCTGACTGCTTGACAATGGGGGTTGCCTCTGATCCTACGCGAGCCCACCGGACTCTTCGTTTAAAATGTTAATTTTTAATGTATTCTATATTCATCCATTTTACAGATAAGGGAAGTCAGCTTCACACAGGTGAACAGACGTTACCAAAGTCACACAGCTTTAAGGAGCAGAGCTCTCCTTTCTCTCACCATGATGGCCTGTGTGTATATTTTTCCTTTGTTTGAAATTCTCTGAGGCTGCACCATATTTGTGACATCTGCACCCAGAAATGTTGTTTTCTACCTTACAGGACCTTGGGAGTCCAGAGAAAGGTCTTTTCCACCATCAGCATTCTATCCTGTCTCCTAGGGCTGTCAGCTAGAGATGGCCAGGTAAGTGATGGAGCCTTAAAAGGTTAATTACCATTAATCATTATGAGAAGGTGGCTTATTATCAATTCATAAATTCAGAATAAATTTATTTTGCTGACAAGCAAAATGTCCCAGTTGCCCTGTGGACCTGGTTTCCATTCTGAAAAAAAAATTTTTTTTCTAGATTATGGTCTTTGTACAAACTGCTGTCTCTTCCAAAACACTATGTGGAGAAAAGCCTAATTAAATTAATAAGTTGGTTAAATTATTCCAAATGTACCAAAAGCCTTTAGGATTATGCATGTCTGAGTATCTAGACTGACCTAGATGGACAGTCATATATCTATAAATAAAGATGCACAGAGGTTGTTAGCCAACACTTTTTTAAAAAATGTTTTACAAAAGACCGACTCATAGGTGAATCTTATTACAAAAGTTCTCTAAAGCTTTCATGTATGATATTTCTGTAAACAAAATGCTTAAACGTTCATAGTTGCAACCTGCAAAACTCAATCTCGGCAGACTCTAGGTTAAAATTAAGGTATTACTAAAACCATGCCTTCCCATCATCATCCAGGATTTGCTTAGTAATTATTTGCATTTTCATTAAAGGAAGTATGAAGCAAAATGAAATGATTCAAAATGTTAATAGTAGTAAGAATAATCAATAGTCACCATTTTGGAATTCTTATTATATGTCAGGTACTATATTGTGATGGTTCATTTTATGCCAACTTGACTGGACCACCAGGTGCGCCCACATATTTGGTCAAACATTATTCTGGGAGTGTCTGTGAGGATGTTTTATGATGCGGTTAACATTTATGTCAGTAGACTGAGTAAAGTAGATGCTCTCCCTAATGTGGTGGGCCTCATCCAATCAGCTGAAGGCCAACTAGACCAAAGGTTGACCCTCCCTTGTGTAAGATAATTCTTTATATTTGACTGGCTTTGAACAGGGGTATTGGCTTTTTTTCCTCCCTGGGATTTGAGCTGAAACAAATCCTGGATCTCAAGACTGCTGGCTTTTCGATGGATTTCCTTGGTCTCAGGTCTTAAGATCGGGACTGGAGCTACACAGTCACCTCTCCTTGGTCTCCTGCTTGTTGAATCCCCCTGTAGATCTTATGACCCGCCCTCCTCCAAAATCATGTTAGCCAATCCCCTATAATAAATCTCTTTAGAACATAATCGTATACTACTCATAATACTAAACATTATGTTAAATATTTTAGCTCAATTTACTACTAAATGTCATCAAGAGAAGGGTGCACTATTATTCCCATTTTACAGATGATGGAACTGACATGTTTTGTTGCATTCCCTCCATGGCGAGCCGCTCATCCATCTCAACAACTTTCCTCAACCAAACTTCAGGTTGCAAGCACATGTGGAATCCACCTGCTAAAACTTTCGGGACAAAAGAACTAGAGAGGAAGCTTGGGGGTAGCCGTACCCCTCTACCGGAAAGTATCAGCATACCACGCACTCGCTGCCTGTGTCTGGCTTTCTGCTTTGATACCCGAAGGGCAGGTCAGCCAATCTACTGAGACCGCAGTATGGAGACTTTTGTGCAGTCTTCCCAGTCTTCACTGATGACCATCTTGGTCTATCCCATCTTTTTTCGGGCTTCGGGGAGAGGGAGCATCCTCTCCCCTTTTCCACAAAAGGGGACAGAATAACATCTAAGAACACTGAACTCTCCTGCAAATCTGCATCCAGTCTTCCTCTTGTACTATCAGAGAGGATGGGGCTGATAGGGTTGGTGGCAGACCAAGCTCTCTGAACTGCTCTTTTGGGAAGCCTTTCAGGGAATAAGTAGCTAAGAAAGCTGGCATTCCTTTGCAATATACTTGGAGTACTTACTAACATGATCAACATATACAAGACATTCTTTTTTCTTCTATTCTCCTTCCCTTCCATGTCTCTTTCCTTCTTTTTCTATCTCATCCACCCCTCTCTCTCTCTCACTCCACCCATTCTCTTTCTTGGTTGTCTAGTAATTAATTCTAATAAAAAATACAAAACCACAGCTCTTATATTTCTCTCTCTGTCCCAGATGTCTGAATGGGAAGGGTCTTTCCAGCTCTGTCTTCTCCCTTCTGTTCTCTAGTCCCACAGCACCAGTAGGATAGAACTCTTGCCCTCCACTACATACCTAACTGCGAGAGTACAATAGACACACACTGACACACTCAACAAAGGTGGTCAGACCATGACGTATGTTTGCCTGAACATCATGACGAAGACACTTAGATATGAAGTACCTGAGACTGGGGAGTTTCAGTACACGGTGGTCAGACCATGACGTATGTTTGCCTGAACATCATGACGAAGACACTTAGATATGAAGTACCTGAGACTGGAGAGTTTCAGTACACGGTATCCTCAGTACTTTTTCTGATGTTGGTACCTGAAACTTTTCTTTTTTTGGCACCTGAAAATTTTAAGCCCATTATTCCAGGTGTTCTCAGAGCGCCATTCTGATTTGGTTTGGCAGAAGACCTTGTTTAAACCTGAAATAACAACAGGTGTCCTTTCCTATACAGACTCGCCTTTCAGTCTCTTTACATCCTGTGGGGCCCCAGATGCTGGTTTCGGAAGCAAGTTTCCACAAGGAGTGGACCAAGGCATCATCCTTCTGGAAGGAACATGCCTTCCAAAGGGAGGAGGAGGAGCTGGGAAGATCAACAGATTTCTGCTTCTAGAGTCCTCCCTCCATTTCTCGTTCACAGTGTAACCCTAGAAAAGTCTCCTTCCCCTAGGCTGGGATTTTCAGATCTCCAAATGAGGCAAGGTGGTCAATTTTCTGGCTTTAAAATTCTGTGATTTCAGATACTCTTCTTCCAAAGGAAATCCAAACCCACTTCGCTCATATTCCTTCTTTCATTAAGAAATGCATTTAAAGAACTTAAATTGATAATATAAGGGAATAAAAGTATCTATATGATAGCTATTAAAAACGTTTTTGAAGATTTTTATCAACATGGGAAAATGAGCATGAGAGAATCTTAAAAGGAATATAAGAAAATATATAAAGTTCTACGTGCACTATGATACCCATTAAGCGGGGAAAAAATGATAAATGAAGTCAAGACAGAGAGAGAATTTACCAAACGATAAACACCTGCTTCTGGGATGTGAGATGATGTGCCCTTTTTGTTTTCTTTACTTTTGCAGCAGTTCCCAAATTCCTCAAAGTGACTGTGTATTCTCATCAGGGGGAAAAGGTACTTTTATTCAAAGAGGTTATTTTTCATTTGAATTGGAAGTGATTTTAAAACAAATTAGAGTATCACAAAAAAGCCTACTATTTAAGCTTTTCTGTGTCTTTCTTCTGTGATTAAGTTCATGTAAGAAATGTATTCCGCTTTCTAAGAAAAGCAGTGTGCCCATCATTTGTGTATATTTAGATATGTAGGTACTTATTTTAAAGTTGCTCATGGAGCTGATTTCCAGGTGTCCAGTGAGCTTTTGTGTGAAATCTCAAGGAGCCAAGAAGATGAGCTGCCATGAGGCAATGATATTAAAAAGTTTGTTTTTATTCCCTCTAATGGGAGAGAAATGCAAAAACATCAGTGACCTCAATTTTTAAAATTCATTCTTCAAAATGTATTTCTTTCTCAATGTAATTGTATTAAAAATTATAATTTATCCAAATTCCTCTACTCTTGGAAAACTTTCAGCAATTAGTGGTTTGGAACCTGAAATCCCTCACAGCCATCATCGACTTGCTTGTTATTTGCTGTGATAATGCCCACACCTCCATTCCTGCCTTTGGCCATGACTCCAATCTCAGCTTGTTTCCAGAGAAGGTGAATTGTGTTTGATAAGGACATGTGTGTGCAGGAGGAAATCTGAGGGAGATATTAGGGTCAAAGTAGAACCTTGCTCTGCAAGCCAATTTTTTTTTTATAGTTAATATATTCCTTTAAATTCATTTCTTGTGCCGGGAAAAAAAGATTTATTCAGAAAAAGCTGCTAAGGTAATAAGAAAATATAAATCTTTTGGCTGATTGTGGAGATTTTTAAATGATGCAGAGAGAGAAACTGAGCTCAGGTTGCCAGGTAAGCCAGGACTCAGAGGTCAGGATCAGCTTCCACCCCCTAATTCCTCTGTAGAAGCATCACATTCTCTAAGCCTCATTTTGCCTGTCTGTGACGGAAGCAAGATGTTCCCTCTATCACAGGGTGTAGAGAAGCTTAATGGAATCACGGTCATAAAGAGCTTTTGTCAAAAGCCCCATCCTGATATAACGTGGTATCAGGACTAAGAACAATTATCTTGCCTGCAGCCTAGAAACAATTTTCTTCTTAGGCAAGTGTAGACAGAATGATGCATTGAGTCTTACTCATCTTTGCATACCTGGACTGACTGCATTGGAAAGTGGTTTTCATCCAGCATAAACTGTCTGGGATGTGCAGTATCTCCCTCCGGGAGGACAATGGCGGATGATGGGCTAATCTCTGTGGCTGCCTCTTGCTATCTCTGAGAACGTAAATCTCACCTTTCAGGTAAATCTTGAACATCTCACTGTTTGAAAAAAGGCTGAAATGGGTGGATGGGGTGATGTTCCCCGGTCCCTCTGTATGGAAACACATTTGACACAGAGTCAGTTGGGACCCATAAATTACAACCCTTTTCCCACACCTGGGAGCTGATCCTCACCAGTCTGCATCTCCTTTCTAACATCATCAGATCCCCACTCTCTTCCATCTTATATTGTGCTCTGGATGACTGAAAATGAGTTCAAGAAGGAGAGGTGTTTCCCACTTACACTGCCTCAGCTTAATGCAAATCTTCCTGAAGCCACTTCTCTTTCCCATCAGTTTCCACACCCATCAACACCACAAATGTTGATTCAGTGAGGAAGCCACTAGAAGATGGAGTTACTAGAGGAGGTGTCCTCATATAGAAAGCACGCTACAGATCAAGTCTTTTTTTTTTTTTTTTAATTTACTTATTTGACAGAGGGAGAGAGATCACAGGAGGCAGAGAGGCAGGCAGAGAGAGGGGGGGGAAGCAGGCTCCCCGCTGAGCAGGGAGCCCGATGCGGGCCTTGATCCCAGGACCCTGAGATCATGACCTGAGCCGAAAGCAGAGGCTTTAACCCACTGAGCCACCCAGGCGCCCTACAGATGAAGTCTTGATGGCCTGGGAACATTTGGACTGTCAGAGACGTATGGCGCACAGTCCGGCAAAGTGGGCACGACCAGGTGTGCCTTGGGGATAAGGAAGCCTCCCCATGCCTTCCTGGAAGAAACGTTCCACTCGCCCACTCATGTACTTTTCATTCGGTAAACATTTACCCTGTCCTTACAGTGGGTCAAGGCTGCTCTAAGCACGGGGC
>LNAC01000305.1:1054033-1108169 GCA_002007465.1 Ailurus styani | reverse complement strand
GGGGGGGGTCTGGTGGGGGCGGGGGGTGATGTTTCAGCCACAGACTGTCTTCGAGCTCCTCCCAGGTTTAAACATACAGTCACGGGCAATTACACATCTGGGTGTTGTGTACATGGTAGGGCAGGTGCGGGACATAAAGAAGCAAAACCCTATCTCTGTTGCTCTGGGTTTAGAAAATCTTAACATAGGAGGTAATTGTTGGGATGATTTTTTACCATGGGTGTATTTTTACCAGTAGAAAATAACACAGAGAGTCAAGAAATGGTGTAGGAGACAGGATAGGGTATTGTGAACAGGTTTTCAAGCAAGTGGCTGATAATATCTGAGATAGGTTAAGAGATGATTAGATATGCAGACATTTGCTGAGATAAAGATTCTTCAAAGGGTACTGGATTTTCAAGGATAGAAATTTCAGGTGATTCCCCAGTTTTGCAGGAAGCACTGACAACCCCTCCCCCAAGATTAGTGTGTTGCTTTGGGAAGATAACAGAAGACCTGGGAGACAAAAGTATCCATAGAGGGAATGCAAATTCTTCAGGGGCTTGCTTGACACAGGAGATCTCGGGATAAAACTTGCAGGCAGTGAGGCAGGAAGGTCACCTCGCTGTGTAACCCCCTGTTTGAAAAGATTATTTAGCAGCATCCCTAGGGATCTGAGTGTAATTTTGTTCAAACTTTATTTAAAAATCCACCTCTATGACGACCAAGTTTTACTGGCCCCTTAGGTGATAACTTAAGACAGATTTCTCTTTAATAGTTTTATAACTATTTAAGTCTCCAGCTCATTCATCTCATTTTATTTCCCACATCCATAAAAGGAGGCTGGGGTTCTCACCAGGGAAGAGAGAGGAAATCAGGTACCTGGAAGGGAGGGGCAGATTCCTAAAGCCTCTCTGGCTGCGTGTGACTCTTCCTAGGGTACTGTCTCCTTGAGGTCCCTGAGCCTCAGCATTCTGGGCTTGTGGCTAGTTGACTCTAAATGGGTATCCTAATTCTGTCATATTAAATGACAGTGTGACCTTGAGAAGTCATTAAAACACTAAGAATCAGTTTGCTCACCTGCAAAATGGAGATAAGCATTGTAGATACGGGGTGTGACTCAAATGAAACAGCCTATGAACGTACCCTAGGAAGGTGAGCAACTCAAAAACACAGGCTATGTCTTGAGCACTGATCATTACATGCCACAAATGGCCATCATCAGTATTTCCCATCCTACTCTCCTTTTTGGTCCACCATGTCTATTTCCTCTACGAGCTACAATCAAAAGAAAGAACTGGCTACTATATATTCTGGTTCCTCAAGTTTCCAAAGTAAACAGATTCCAGGGAGACCAGCATTCACCTGTCTGGAAGAACACATATTCTCCTGTTCAGGGCGGTTCCACAAACACGCCTACATCGGTGTTCATGGGTAGGGATTAATCTGTGTGTGCTGCAAGTATCTGTCAATCAATTTTGAATTCATCATCAATTTGAGGTCTCTGAGGAAGCATATACCCATGTCCAGGGCCAAAAGGAAGAAAAAAATTAAACTTCTACATGGTTGCATGATTTCCCATTAGCAGAAGACACAGTACTTCTTTTCATTGTTGATCAAGACACAGTCACTGTTTAGAGTTGTGGGTGAAGCAGTGTCTTTGTAACACCATCTGTGGAGCATATCCTCTGTTGAGAAAAAGAGACTGGAGCCAAGCTCTGAGAATTTTAGAACCTAGAAAGGTGGAAAGTGAATACAAGACACTGATTCTACTGCCAGTAAACGTAGCTCAAGGCTAAATTTTCAAACTCTTTCAACCTTATCTAAATATAACTCAGAGGTTTGAATTACTATAAACTCATGTTACATTTATCCACAGGATGAGGGTCACATACTAAGCACTTTTCCAAACATAAAAACGGTCCCAGGCCATGGATTCATTCTCTTTTCAGAATATTTCACCAATGTTCCTTTAGTTGTAAATAGCAGTGATATTTCTATTAAATTCATTTTCTCACTTGGTGGCGTATCTATTCCAAATACGATCTCATTATCTACAAGGAGGCAGATTCCCGCTGGACCCTCCAAATTAGGCCATCAGACTCCCTTGTTTATGCCTTTTAAACTCATTCATACAGGGGCAATGCTATCTCGTCCTTCAGAGAGCAGAAACTCACCAATCCACTCTGCAGAAGATAAAGAAAAATGAAGCTAATATTTCTCTTTGCTGAGCCCATATTTACTGCCTCACCACAATGCGGCTCTCTCCGCTACCCTCTCCGATGGACACTAACGCAGAGCCTTTTGTTCCAAGTGCAGCTTAATGTGCCCACAGATAAATCTTCTGCCCTGCTCCGTATCAAAAACATCTTGCAAGTCTAGGTAAATTATTTGCCACCACTCCGGTTTTGCCTACTAATTTTTTAATGTACATGAAATATTCAGGGTGATTTGTGAGGCATGAAATACCTCTCATGAATCCATCCTGACACCTCTCTCGCTGAGAACACATTTCTAAGGGCCACCCATGTCCATCTGGGGCAGAAGTCTTCTATCTACATTAAAGATCTACTTGCTGAATGGATAGAGTATGGAGCACCAAGCCTCCTCAGGGCACTTTATTCTAGTCTTTTGCTTCCTTTCTCTGCTTCCTAAATGGTATCTGGAGTCTAGGTAACTCCTCTTTTTTTCCTAAAGAATTTTTATTTATTTATTTGAGGGAGAGAGAGTAGAGCGAGAACAGGAGTGGGGGGAAGGGGCAGAGGGAGAGGGAAAAGCAGACTCCCCACTGAGCAGGGAACCAGACACAAGGTTGAGCAGTGAGCCAAATGCAGGGCTGGATCCCAGGACCCTGAGATCATGACTTGAGCAGAAAGGAGGCACTTAACCGACTGAGCCACCCAGATGCCCTACTCCTCCTGATACTTTCTGCCCCCTGGCATATATCCTAGGATGGAGAATTTGGAGCTGGGATAATTTTTCAACTTCACGGACTCCCAAGACACCTTCTAAACTGAAGTTCTTTCCCTACTCAGTGCATTAGAGGTGAAAACGAAAGCATGAAAACAAAGCTCTTCAAATGTAAGAGAAGAACACGGGACTCCATGTAGCTGGAGTAAGTTCACGGCTTTCAGGCGTTTGAATCGGACCGAAGAAAATGGCTCCTCCATTTTAGTTGTCTGGTGTGATGCAAAGAACAGGACTTTTTGTTCAGAAATTGGGGCTTGATTTCTAGATTTACCAATTATTAGCAAAGAGACCAAAGATATTTCACTTAAGCTTTGTGCATCTCAATTTGCTCTTCTGGAATTTGGGGGAATTAATGTTACTGTCATAGAGTCACTACGAGGATGAAAAGAGTGTGTGTACCTATGTCCAGAACACTACAAGGGCTCAACCAAGGTGAATTTCCTCCCTTCCCTCTAAGTTCATCTTTGTAATGGCTCTTCCCACTACACCACCCTACCCTGCAATCAAAATAGCTTTCACTTGGGGAGCTGTTTGGCAGGCCATTCACATGCAGTTTTCATATCTGATGCTCACAACAGTGCACCACAGTAGGCATTAGTATTCCCACTCGACAGAGGAAATACTGAGGTTACAAAGGCTAGGGAAATTGGCAAAAGGTATACCTTCCCCACATCATAATGCCAAGATTTTAACCCCAACAGTATCATCCCCAAATTCATCTCTGCTCTTTCAAATACTCCACCCCATTCTTCATCCTGCAGGAAGAACAAAAAAAATCCCTAGACTGTAACATCTCTGTTCTTTTTCTGCTACATTGTGGCATTCTCTCAGGTTGCTCTGAATGTCTAATCGACGCCTCTGGGGCTACCCTACTGCACTTTAATTTTGTAGAGTTTTATGAGCTACATGTCTCTCACCAATTAATTAGAGATTTCTTACATTGTTTTGAGATATTTCTTATCTCCATTTTTGCCATATGCACTCCGTTCTTGCTTTTCTATTTTTTTTTTACATATCCATTCCCGTATTTTTATTATCTTTGATGGCAGCTTAGGATTTTAGTACCTGGCATTATTGGCCATTTGTTCTCTGCTTTATTTATTCATTTGTTTTCTTCTCCTTCTCCTTCTATTTATCACTCCAGAGCTTCCCTACTTCTTCAGTGCATTAAGTTATTAACTCCATCTATTTCTTTCCTGTCTCCACCTACAATAATATGACTTCACATATTCATTCCGCTTCAACTTTATCTACTGGAAATCCAATATCTGCAGTGCTTGTGTTCCCTTAGCTGCCGTATGCTCTTATTTTTAGCCTAATTATGAGCATGATGAGGTTTGGATCATGATTTTCCAGGTTTCCCCTTCAATGACTTGAGTCATAACCTCCCTAGTTGCCAAGTCTGGAACTTTTACCTCTTGGAAACATGAATAAAATATTAAATTAGAAAGCCATCCTGTGTATCACAAATATTCTGCCACTATTACTTCCCTTTTTCATTCTCTGCAATCTCAGCTACATTTGGTAATTAGAAATGACCCAGTTTGAAGACCCTTGTTTTTCTGTTCCGTTGTGAAAATGGATTTTCACTGTGGTTGAGTTTTTCAGTGTGCTGACCATGTTTGGTGTCACTCCCAGTATGGTACGGAATTAGAGATGTGTCCTCCAAGGCTCTCCAAGAATCAATTTGAAAAAGTGGCACAGAATTATGGAAATAAAAAAAAGGGGGGATTTGAGAATGATCATTTGCCATCTCTGCCATTCTGAAGAAGTCTCTAACTCTGCTAAATCTCACTTTCATCCCCCCTAAACAGGGATTTCACAAGTAGATATCGACCTTATGGAGCTATGGCAGGGCACAGATAAGTCAGCATTTGTGAACAAGTCCAACGAAACTCCAGGCTCATAATGTCTTCTCAAATAAATGCCAGTTAAATAGGACACTAGTGCCCCCCGTACTGTTGATCCCCAATGAGACTGAATGCCAGCACCGGGTCTACAGCTGACCCAGTGGCAGAAACCTCACAAATTTCTAGGTGTGCCCACTGTGCCACATGACAATACTGGTCCCTAGAATGTTCTTTTAGTTTTGGGCAGGGCCCATATCACAATTCAGGAAGTCTACTGAAAACTGTTCTCCCATAGGGAGAGCCATTGTCTGGCTCCTTCCAAAATTCACCCATGGGCTCCTGTCTCTTTGTCTCTTTTAGGACACTTAGGACACATTCATTATAAGCATGAGAGCTCTTCAGATTTTTTAATAGAGTTCCCAAAGTACTTCCCCGGCAACTTCAATAACAATACCTCAGGGTTTCCATGGTTTCTAGCCCCCCCCTCAGCATCCTCTTCTCTCACCTCTGGATTGTTCAAATGTGTAAGGTCCCAGATCTGACTAAATATTTCAGGATCAACTACATGGTGCAGAATGGAACAGCAGGCCCATGTTTCTTGTTCTGAATGGTCTATATCTCTTTGCAAACCCAGAGAACAAAATCACTTCTTGGGCGGCTATGCCCAGCAAGAATTCATTTTAACTATGTTTTTATTCAGCCAGAATCTTCAGTTTCTTTTCCTCCATCTACAATCAGAAAGTTGAATTTTGGGATCCAGGCTTAGAACTTCACACTTAGCTTGGGTACATCTGATTCACCGGTACAACCCATTGTGATTCCAAGAGATCCAATGCCACACACAGAATTCACTGGCCCATTTTACAAATGCCCTTTTATTACTCAATTTGAGATGCTGCTTCAGGCTCCGAAGATGCCATTGGTCAAGAGGACACATCTTGTCTTGCATGAATGGAACTTACAGTTCCAGTAGGGTAAATAGTCATTAAATTAATTTCAACAAAAATGATAAAAGTGCTAGCAAGGCAGCTTGTCGCAGGAGCTTGATTTAGTTTAGGGGATCCAGGAAAACTTCCTGCGGAAATAATTTTGATTTCTAAGTATACAGAAATCACTTTGAGATGTAAGGAATGAATAGGAGGGCTCCATGCAATGGGAAAGACATGCAGGAAGGCCTTGAAGACAGAGCACCAAGACAAATCAAAGAATCTACAAGGAGAACAAATATTAATGCAGGTAGGAAGAAAAGAGGGGTATAGCTAAGTCTAGAGATAAGTCAGTGTTTTATTACAAAGGGATGTAGAGGTCCCTTAAGGATTTTGGTTGTTTTCTTAAGAGCAATGAGAAGTTACTAAGAGTTTTTAAGCAATGGGGCAGGGAAGGGGACATGATTAAATTTGCATTTAAAAAGACACATTGGGCAGCTAAAATGTGAGGACATGAATTGAAGGGGGAACAAGAAGGGCATGTGGTAGCTAGTGATGACAGTCAGGTTGAGTGATAATGGCACAATGGTCATGAGCGGTGGCAGTGGAGAGAAATGGAAGTGGATAGATTAAAAAATTCATTTCAGTTACTGGACTATATAGAACACAGTCATTGCTCTGAAAAGAGGTGAGAAAGGAAAAGGTATAAAGCATGATACCCAGGTCTCTGATCTGTACGTATGTGTGGATGTTAGCACTATTTACCAAGTTCAGGAAAACAGGAAGTGACAAGAGTTGCGACAGGAGAACACGAACTAAGTTTGAGAGGTGTTGAGTCTGAAGTTTTCACTAGCTATTCAAGTGGACACTTACAGCTGGGTGTTCATTTGTCTTTTTAGTTTCCTTTTAGCTGCAAATAAGCTACTACACTTTTGTGTCTCATCATGGGTCCCGATTTTAATGACTAGTTATGCTAGTAAAGCTACAATAGTGCTCAGGACGCCTGGGTGGCTCAGTTGGTTCAGCATCTGCCTTGTGCTCGGGTCATGATCCCAGGGTCAATGGGATAGAGCCCCAATAGGGGCTCCTTGCTCAGCGGGGAGCCTGCTTTTCTCTCTCCCTCTGTCCCTCCCCCACTTGGCTCTCTCTCTTGCTTGTTCCCTTTCAAAAAAAATAAATAAAAAATTACAATAGTTCTAACAGTGTGTTCATGTATGTGAATGTATGTTTGTGGCGGGAGGTGGGGAGACAGGGGTGGGAGAGAGAGAATTTAAGTTGTTTTGCATTGATCTTGGTTTTCTCTGAGGTTTGTTTTCATGAAGTTTTCCTATAAGAAACACAAGGATCTGGTTTTCCTGTATTAAATATGCCTTAAAAAAATCTTATTTAATAAGTTAATGCTCAATACCAAGCTCACAGACCCTCACCTGCTAAGATGATTCAACCAGTCAGGTATCTTAACAAAGTAACTGCCCAATTACCAGATTTTTATAATTGCTACATCGGGGGCATTAAGCCTGAAAAATATGCATGTCCACGACCTCAGTGCCTTCCATATTTTTCATCCCTCCATTTTGAGTTTGAAAAATTGGCATGAAAATTGTTTTCTGACACTTCTTTTGAACCCTTAAATTATGTATCTATGACTAATAGCGATGTCTCAGGATGTTCTCTCAGAGAGGAAATCTAGTTTGAAAATCTGTCCTTTGTTTTCATTCTGCAATTCCTAAAAAGATCGGTTCAAGGACATCCTTTGGCCCTCACTCTCACTGCAGTACACATAAGCCTACCCACCACACTGGTAAAATGCAATTTCTTCATATTAGCAGAGAGTTTATTTTTATTCAGCACCTACGATGTGTTAAAAATTAAAGCAGCAGCAGGAAAATGAGAGGACCCTCCACATCGAAAGAATTCACCTTGGGTTTAAAGTGAAACCAAGGCTGCATGCTGCCAATATCAGACATAGGTGCAAGAGGTAGGCAAGGTGCCCCACACGCTCCTGGAGGTGAAGGCTGTGGCAGGAGTACTGAGCAAGCTGCGTCGCATACGAAGTCACTCATCGAATGGAGAATTGTGCATGAAGCTATACTGGGTCCCAAATATTCCTTCCTGTGCCTGATTCCTCCAGACTCTGTCCAGGCTTGCCTACTTCCTTAAACCTTACGCCTTCACTCGACAGACCTCATTCATAAACCAGGCTCTGAGATTCTCACACTCTATGGTCTTTCTCCTGAACTTTTCCTTAACCAGCCCCATACTTGCCATCTCAACCTGCATCAACATGCAATCATAATCCCCCCATCCTCAGCCTGGACCTTCAGATATTTCGATTCAATCAGTCCCTTTGTCCTAACACGTAATCTGACTTCTTACTTTGCTGCTTTTGTACCTGAATCCCAGTAACGCAAATACTGACTTCTCAAAATGTGGGTCTCGTTGTAGGCAAAACCTGCCCCCATAAACTGAGGTCTCCACAAGTTTTCCAAGCTCCAAGTGCACTGGTCACTCACCACCTGGACACACCTGCCCAACATCCAACCACCTGAGAGCTGAACACCCACTTACACACTGCCCTCTCCCAGTCCCTCCTTTGTCCCCACTGAACTGATTAGTCCTTTTATTTGTTCAGAGAGTGAAGTTCCTGTCACTATCCATAATCAGAGCCTGAACAACCTGTGACAGGAGTGATTCAAGCATCCGTTGAAAGATCAAATTAAATTATTTTTGATGCTTCTTCTAATCTTGAATTTCTGACTATATAAAATATACCCTGTAAAATGACCCGAAGTCAAAGTTTGCCTAAGACATGGTATTTTATGCAATGTGATTCAAAACTCTATTAGAGGATGTGAGATACTGAGCAAAGTTTATGTAAGAGGATTCTGTCCCTTACTGAATAGAGGAACTAAGTCCTTTATCCTATAGGGCAGGTTTTCAGTGAGGATGGCTGCCTATCTGTCTGGATGCCTAAGGGACCCTTTCTGACTATTTCGTAATGCCCCTCTATATCATGAGATGGTTTACTTTATCACAGGCTTCCCCACAGAGATACTGAGGTGGTGCTCTATGTACCGTGCATTCCTTCCTGTTTTGCTAAGGTTCTGTGGCTTTCTGGTCCCATGGGATAATGTCTGAAATCCTAGAAATGGCCTTTGAAGCCCATGCGGACCAGGTCCCTCCTCACCCAGCAGTTCCAGCTCACACGATACCCCCATGTGGAGCATGGCTTTGAGCATTCCTAGCTGGCTATCCTTCAAGAAGCATATCAAGCTACCTCATACTTACTTTCTTGGCTTTGCCCTCAAGGATACTTCTGCTTAGGATTTTCTTTGCCCACCACCTCCCAGTCAAAATCCCACTCTTCCTCAACATTTAACTTGAATGTCACCTCCTTTATGAAATGCTCTTTTAATATGAATTGTCTTCCTCTATAAAAATTAGTCCCTGTACTCTCTAATCTCCCAAAACCAATGGTCTATTCTTAGAGCTCATCTCGCTGAATTGAGATTATGTTTGCTTCTCTTTCTCTCAGTGAAAAGTTCTATGTAATAGAAGTCCAGGTCTCCTTCCTCCCTATATCTCCTTCGTCCATTCCAGTTCCAGGCATCAGTAAGTACATGACATACATAAGTGGAAGAATATATATTAATTGATTAAAAAATAAAAAAAAACACAGTTAAATTTGTATAAACCAACTCTCCAAGTTGTTTCCTAACTGCTATAGCCATGGATAAAGATATTCAAAAGTATAGATTTCTTGCCCATTTAACAAGACACAACTCTAAATATTCAAAGATAACTATTTCATCACTTTTCGAAATTATTTGAACTCAGGGTCCTGAAGGGCTTTTCTTTATCTACTCAAAATCATTCTGAATTTCAAACTTACATCACCAAAACATTATGTCCTCGCCACCTTCAGCAGCTTCCAAGTTAATTAAGCTCTTGTAACTTTCTCACCCTTACTGATGGTGTTTCCCAGAAGTCTAAATTATACCCCACAAATTCCGGAGAGATGACAGGACCATTTGAGGCCCTGGGGATGGAAGTCTAGGGGAATCTCTACCATTTCTTATATACACTTGATGGACAAAATCTTGGCAAATGGAACAGTATTATAACCTATATTAATCACTTTGAACTTTACATTGGCTAATGAGGCATGTCATCTGCCAGCCTCTGACAAATTCACAATATTTTGCAGAATTCTGCCAAACCGTGACATAAGGAACCACCTGAGAGCCTCTCTGGCTGTCAAACACAGCCCAACCGTCCCAAGTCTCATTCACATTCTGACTGTGAACTGTGCCTCTTAATTATCTACCTACTTGTCTATTTTCCTCCTCTCTTCAAGGCCCTCACGACTGGTCATGGGTTCCACACTGGGATGATGAAGAACAAGTTCTCAGTGATAAGTAATAGTCTAGAAGTTATCAATAACAAGTTCCTTTGAAGGAGATAATAGTGGGTTTATTTCTTCCTTCTCTAGTACTGATTGATTTGAGACAGTCCCAGTCCTCCAAGACACTTAGACCTCATTCGAAATGCTCCCTTCATGGGAGTGCTCTAATTGTTAAATGAGGTACAGCAAAACGCACCATCGGACGTGCAGGAAGTGCTCAGGTAAAGGGAGAGCTCCATTATGGGTTTCCAGAAATATCTTTCCAAAGAGCTGTCTAAGCAAAGACGAGACTTCAACTTGCAAAAAAAATCTAAGATGCTGCAAATAGGCCTCATCT
Organism: Ailurus styani; assembly: GCA_002007465.1. Taxonomy (NCBI): domain Eukaryota; kingdom Metazoa; phylum Chordata; class Mammalia; order Carnivora; family Ailuridae; genus Ailurus; species Ailurus styani. Next base: position 1,097,702 of record LNAC01000305.1, on the reverse strand, counting down.
ATTCATGGTTGTATTTCCAGCTTAGAGTCTGCAAGACATAGAGGAAAGAGAAGAAAGGAGCTCTTGAGGGTTTAAACCTACTATGTGCCAGATACTTCTCAGATCACTTTACATGTATCTTTCCACGTAAACCTCACAGTTCTCTTACAAGATAGCTGCTATTATCCTTACTTTTCAAAACGTGAAAGCAAGGCTCTCATTGCTGAAAATAGCTTAAGATGTGAGATCTCAAAGCTTATCTTATAAGTGCCAGATGAAAGTCCAGATGTATCTGTCTGCAAATGTATGTTTTATTTTTCCAAAGAAAAATGGATAATGAGTACAGACTAAGGTTCTCCTGAAGTATATTCTCCATGATGTTAAAAGGAGTGACAAGGTGGGACATTTTCTGTGATTGGTTTAATTTGGGAACCATTAGATTACACCAACAAATAAAATATATTCTCCTTTGGCTGGACTTTTCCGAGCCTTAAATAAGTGAATACAGCTAACCTCAAGTCTTCTACAGTATGAGAGAACTACTAGAGAACTACTATATGTAATCCTCTTCCATAGAACATTCTGGGATACCGTGATCTAGGGAAATGATCAGTAAGGACTTGTCCCTCTGTTCCACAAAAGGGTCCAATATTTTAATATATTCTACATTATTTAGCAAAATAACCTCTGTCCAAGTCTGTCCTTTGGGTGCCTATACAATGCCCATTAACAAATCTTAAGAGGCAGATAGACAACCTCAGCAAATATTATAGTGGTGTTTCGTGAAAGGCAGATCTACACAAAACATGCATTTTCCAGTAGTATTTTCTCCCAGTCTATTGTGCAGTGCATGGCTCCTGGGTACCAGAGCTCCAGACATCCAACTGCTGTAAATCACCCAAGAAAGGTGATCATTAAATAGATTAAAATGCATGGAAATCACCTAAATGTGGACCATTAGATTAAATGAAGCAGCTACAGTATAATGCCCTGATGGCTCCAGGAACTTTATTTAGATTATAACTGTACCAGTGTTGTGCAAATCACATGATTAAGGAGAATATTACAAATCTTACTACTCCCCCTCCTTCCACTAAGGGTTTGCAATTGAAATTCCTCCAAGGCTTAATAAACAGTTACCTCCAAGAAGGCACTTTGAAACTGACTTTCTAGACCAATCTGCATTTCGATGTGGTTCAGAGCAAAACCTTATCTCTGTGTGGCATGTTTGCAGGAATAACAATGTTTAAATAATGTCTGAAATGGAGCATAAAAATCCTTTGTAACTCAAATGGACATATTGAGAAATCTTAAGCTTCAGCTCACATTACCTTTTTGATATTTCTTTCAAAGACTGACAGTAAGACATCATCACTTGCCGAAAGTAACTCTCCAAGAGCCCTGTGCATATTTTTTGATGTAGTTCTCCCTTGCAAACTCTCTTCATAACTCTAATAAATGCCAATTTGGGGAGCAGGAGTGGTTAGAGTTTTAAATTTTTCATGAAATTCTGTGTGAAATTGAAGTAGTCTATTTCTTTCTATCTAACCTGATCACTGAAGAAAAAGGGAATAAACACAGCATACATATGTGTGCCTTCAAAAAATACCTCTTAATTGGAGTCATTTAGGAAGCTCTGGGTTAGATCTTTTTGGCAGAGAAAACCATCAGCCAAAGTGGGCTTCTCTCTCCTTCATGTCAAGTGCATTTTTGTTCTCTTATTAGATCATTGCACTTTATTGAGGCTGAACGCAATAAAGCAAAGGGAAGAGAAGGGAGCTCATATTGGTTGAGTGTCTTTTGAGTGCCAAGTATTGAGCTTGATGTCCTCCATATTACCACAGGTTATGAATTTAATCCTCACACAACCCTTCCAGACAGATGCTGTTGACTCATTTATCAACCAATAAAATGGATGCTTGAAGAGATTAAGTAATAGGCTATCATGGTAGAATCAGATTTTAAGCCTATTCTTATCCTGAATAGGTCCATGCTCTTCCCACTCTATTCTGCTCTTTCTTTGAGGGTCACCCCTGTGTCAACACAGAGCACCAATAAGCAAAGTCATAAAACACTGGGACTGCTGTGTAGGGGGGAGCTTTGTTGGTAGGTGTGAGAAAATTGACCTCATGACTAAGCCTACCTTCCTTTTACAAAATGGAAGAAGAATGGGGTGGGGAGGAGAAGTAAAAAAGTACGTAGGTATATCAGGCACTCTTCTAAGCATTTTTTACACACTATCTCATTTAATCCTCATGACAATCTCATGAGATGGCCACAGTTATTTATACTCTACAGATGAAAAAAACCGAGGCTTGCAGAAAGATAAGCTGCTAAAAGTCACAGAGGCATGAGTGGTAGAACTATATACATAGATCCAGGTTGTGTGAACCCCAATCACACTGCAGGAACACAATGTTCTGTTTAAAAGCTACAGAGTAAAACAGCATGGATTTTATGTGATTGTTTTTCTTTTTCATTATTTGCTTATTTATTTTTCTTACCTATATTTTTAAATAGTTTCATTGAAGTATAATTCACTTATCATACATGAACCATTTAAGGTATAAAATTTAATGTTCTTAATAAATTCAAAGTGTTGTGTGATCCCAGGAATAACCATAATCTAATTTTAGAACATTTGTATCCTCTGAGAAGAAACCCCATACCCATGAGCAGTGTACTGCTCATTCTACTCCCAGTTCCCAATGCCAGACACACACCTGTCTACTTTCTTTCTCTATTGATTGGCCTATTCTTGATGCTTCAGATAAATGGGATCAGAAATGTTTGGTCTCCTGTGACTGGGTCTTTGACTTAGGATGTTTTCAAGATTAATCCTGTAGTCACATGTATCAGTATTTCATTACTTATTATTGCCAAATAATAGTCCATTATATGGATATACTACATGGCCAAGTAATAGTCCATTGTATGGATATACAACATTTTATTTATCCAATCATCAGTTGAAGGATATTGGGGTTATTTCCACTTTTTGACTATTATAAATAATACTGCTCTATGTATGTGTATATAGATTTTTGTGTGGACATATATTCTCAGTTCTTTTAGGTACATACCTAAAAGTGGAACTGCTGGGTCATATGACAACTCTGTTTGACATTTTGAGGAAATTTCAAACAATTTCCCAAAGTGACTGCACTATTCTACGTTCCCACCAGGATTGTATGAAGGTTCTAATTTCTCCACATTTTTGCCAACTTGTTACTGTCTGTCCTTTTGGGTTTAGCTATTCTAGTGGGTCTGGAGTGATATTTCACTGTGATTTTGATTTGCATTTCCCTCATAACTAAGACTGTGGAACACCTTTTCATCTTTCCTTTCTTTACTTGTCATTTCATACCTTTTTGCAGAAATGTCTATTCAAATCCTTTGGCCAATTTTTCAATGGGGTGTCTTTTTATTATTGACACACAGTTGTCTTTTCACTTAATGGTGTCTTTTGTACTGCAAAAAAATTAACTTTGATGTCATCTAATTTATCTAATTTTTTCTTTTGTCCTTTGTGTTTTAGTGTCATATCTAGGAAACCATGGCTAAGCCAAAGGCCATTAAACATTTATGTTTTCTTCTAAGAATTTTATAGTCTCAGCTCTTAAGCTTAAGGCTTTGATCCATTTTGGGGTAATTTTCCTGCATGGTGTGAAGTACAGGTCTCACTTGATTCTTTTGCATATGAATATCCAGTTGTCACAGTACCATTTGTTGAAAAGAGCATGATTTTTGAGAAAAGACAGTCCTGATTATTGATTTTTTTTCCTTTCCCACTTAGTAGCTGTGGGAGCTTGAACAAACTGCTCAACCTGGTTCTTCATCTGTGAAGCTATAATAGACCTACATCTCAATGTTGATGTGAAGAAGAGATCAGAATCTGAATCTCCACTTGGGTCCTTTGTACTGTCTCTAACACAGTCATTATTAAACAAACATCTCACATCTCCAGAACATCTTACTGAAATCAAATCCTCTAACATACGCTACCACTATGAGTATAAATAAGAGACTGATTTCATGAGTTTGATACTCCCCCACCTTCCCACCCCCGCTGTCCTGGGAGCCCATTAGCCACTGTACATTGTTCAGCTGTTACTCGGATAGCATACACAAGGAGGAGTTACTGGATGTCAGACATTTGAGAAGGAAGACATTTTCAGTAAATAGATTCCCATGTGATAGTACTATTATCCCCTTTTGCAGATAAAGCATTCCAACTCTCCATCCTATATATGAACCCACCATACTCTACTGACTCCACTTTTGAGGGAGATGCTGGAGAGGATTCAATGCCTTGAGCAGCACTTAGATTTTGATTTCTATACAGGATCTTGTCTCCAGGATCCAATTCACTGATTCTGAGTATATGTTTTTGTGTTGTGTTCCTTTCTTCTTTTTTCTGAGAGATTCATTTTGCTTTCCAAAAAAATAAGTTGTGTATTTTTACTTTGTTTCCAAAATGGCTAATTCTCCTGATGATCAAAATGAATAGACTGACACCATTCTTAGACAAGATTCCCAAGTCAGGAGTATTTGTCACCAAGAGCAGAAAATCACATGCACGTTAATGCTTCTAGACCTTGAGATGGAATGTTGGATCTAGCCTCATGTCCTCTGCTGGGAACAGGGGACTTCCTCAAACTAAAAGAGGCATGCTTGGCTTGATTTATATGTGAAAGAAAACAATGCTCCATGATAACTCTTCAGTCACAAAACCCTGGGGCTTTTCTCAGACTCACACAGGTGTTTCACACACTCTACCCATTTTCTCCCTCCAATGAGGTTTCACCATGATAGCCTGCCTAAATACTGTTTGTTTGGGGTTTTGTTTTGTTTTGTTTTGTTTTGTAGCTGCCTTGATCCATTCTCCCCCAGGGAAATCTATACCTCAACCTGTGCAGAATCTCCCCAGTTCCTTTATTTTTTCTTTCTCTTGAAGAAAAAATCTTGAAGACCCATTTTTTTTTAAAATGTTTCACTGATGACTGTTTTAGGGAAACAAATAGGGATTAACATAGAAGGGAAAATAACAGAAGTTCTGGCATTTGACAACTTCTTTACCCATCTTAGCTCTCAGCCTTTGATAATCTCAGAGATATAACTGGAAGCTGCACCGTGCTTCTGTCCTCCCTGCTGGCTGAGGATGGAGTTCACCAAACGCCACCGTTTCTTCCCTCCTTGGAGAAGATCCTGCTGGCTGCTGGCTTTGAAGAGCTGCACTTCATTACTTGCTTACACACAACTTTATGCTCTATCAATACCAAACTACTTAGATTTCTATAACACCCAACATTTCCCACTACCTTGCCTTGCAAATGTGCTTGTCGCTTCCTGGAGTGCCACACCGTTCTCTTTGTTCAAAATGTAAACTCATTTTATTAGCTTCTTCAGAAAATGAGCTCAAAGTTTAAGCATTTAAAAAAGCCTTTCCTGAAGAATCTCATCACTATATATAGCTAATTTTTTTCTATTCTGTGTTTATCCATCCTTCTAGGACTATACATACCACTTGGCCTGGCGATGTGCTTGTGTGTCTGTCTTCTTTCTTAGACTGTATTTCTTGAGAGCACACTCTGCTGTATTTGCTTGTAAAAAAATAAACTGCCTGCTGAAATGAATGAAGCCTCTGAAACATTCCCACAGGTGATGATCTCCAGGCTCTAGAAAGTTACTTGTGCTATGCACACCCATTCAGTTCACCAACACACCCAGAACTTACAAACAATGTGCCCTGGAATGGCCTTTTATAAATTAACATTCCCATCTTTACTCATTCCTTTAGCAGAAACAAGCTTACAAGTTAATAGGAATAAAGAATAGGGAAGGAGTGTATGAGGAGAGGTGGACAGAGGGAGGCATTTCATAATTTATTAAGATGTGAGTCCTGGCACCTCATTTATTTTACAAAAAAAACTACTGACGTTCACATTTTTATGAGTTGAGACTTAAAACAGGATTCCTGCTTCCCCCCCACCCATTACCCCCTTGCAGCCTGTAGACATGTTGCTGATTCACCAGTGGGTTCCCTAGAATCCCCCTTTGCTCTTTTACCTGGGGCCTCTTCATTCCCAAAGGCTGCTGCAAAAGTCCTGAATCTATCTTCACTCAAGGGCATTGAGCTCCATCCTCCTTAATCAATACTGAGCACAAAACCAAGGAATGGCACCATGCATCTGCAAACTTCCTCTGAAGCCGATCGCCCCATTCAGAATGAATTAACATCTAATCGGCAAGCAATCACGCCTAATAATTTTTAGATTTGTTTATTCGTCGGAGTCACATCTTTCAAAATACTGTCAATAGAACAATTATATAGGCTCTTCTCACTAGAAGTCACCTAGAAGAGTGTCTTGTTATATGCTTATAACTATTACTCAAGACAAGTCCTTCCAGTTCAGCTCTCTGCAGTAATCATAATCACAGGCATAATAAATACAATAAAACAAAATTGGAGATCTGAATGAAACTGGAGAAACAGTACTTTTTAGCCAAGTCTATATAAATAGAATGTATCTGACTACCTGCCAGAATTTTTTTTTTCTCCTGCCAAATTCTAATCAGTTTATATCACCTCTCCCCCTCCCAATGTGTGTCCTGAAGGGCCAGAGCAACAGAGCTTACAAAACAATCCTTGGGCCTCTACTGTCCTTTGCAAGAAACCCCCTGGAGTCTTTCCTTTAGATGTCAGCCATCCATTTCATTTTTTAAAACAACATTTTTTTTTTATATTGAGTCTGGAGACAAAAAAGACAGAACAAAGGAAAATGTCAGATGCAGAAAGATTAGACCAGATCAGCCTAGGTTTGGAAAGCACTAGAGGTTGCAGGGATTTTTCTGAAATGCTGGTCTTGCACAAAATACCTTTACATTCCGTAAGGTGTGCTGTTTGAGTGACTTGTTGCAAGGAACAATGACACAGATATGATCCTTCCTTTTCTAGACCACAGCAGCATCAGGGATATGTCTACGATTTATAACAGGGCTACAAATTGTAGTCTGTACCACCTCTGCTCAAAGTCAAATTTCAGGGGTCTCAAAGACCCCAAGCCCCATCTATTGTTCTGGAAGAACATGGAGAATCTTGAGCATTCTATGAGGCTGAATTCAAAGATGTCCTCTAGCTACTATCCATTCTACTTTTGCTCTCCCTGGTCAGAGTGGGGTTGGCCACCTGACAACTCAGGTGGAAAATGGCAGTCTGGCGGCTGCTGATGTCAACCTTGTTGAACCCATCCTTGTTAGTGCTGATCTGGCTGTGTTTGTTCCTCACTACCACTGGAGGTTACTCTCACCAACAAGGCCAGTACTCTTTGGTATTTCTTAGAAATTAGACAAATGACTCTGGGTCTTAATCGGAAGTCAACTGAGTCTCTATATCTTGACACATGCCCAGAGACTTTGACAAGATTTCAACCCTCTATGTGTTAGAGTGAATCTCAGGGTCTCAGAATACTTTCCAAACAGAATTTCTCTTTTCTCTTTGTTTCATTATCTTAAGCCCTGACGATTTAGGTCTTAACCAGTATTTTTAAGGGATTCTTCAACATGTCTTCAAGAAGACTCAGTAGGTAGGAATGCAAACTGGTGGAGTTACACTGGAAAGCAATATGAAGGTCCCTCAAAAAATTAAAAATAGAACTACCCTAAGACCCAGCAATTGCACTACTAGGTATTTACCCAAAGGATACAAAAACACAGGTTTGAAGGGGCACATGCACCCCAATGTTTATAAAAGCTTTATCAACAATAGCCAAACTATGAAAAGAGCCCAAATGTCCAACGACTAATGAATGGATAAAGAAGATGTGGGGTGTGTGTGTGTGTGTGTGTGTGTGGTGTCTGTGTGTGTGTATGTGTATATATATGTGTGTGTGTGTATTATATGTGTGTGTATGCGTATATATATGTATATACATACACATATATAATGGAATATTACTCAGCCATCAAAAAGAATGAAATCTTGCCATTTGCAACATGGATGGAGCTAGTGCATTACACTAAGTGAAATAAGTCAGTTACAGAAAAACAAAATACCATATGATTTCACTCATGTGGAATTTAAGAAACAAAACAGATGAACATAGGGGAAGGATAACAAAAAGAGAGGGAAACAAACCATAAGGGACACTTAACTATACAGAACAAACTGAGGGTTGATGGAGGGAGGTGGGTAAAGGATAGACTAAATGGGTGATGGGCATTAAAGAGGGCACTTGTTGTGATGAGCACTGGGTGTTATATCTAAGTGATCTAAATTCTATCCCTGAAACCAATTCTACCATATATATTAACTAACTAGAATTTAAATAAAAACTTGAATTTTTTTTAATTTAAAAAATAAATTTAAATTAAAAAAGAGAAGAGCTGAAAAGAAATAGAAAAAAAAAAAAAAGAAGAAGACTCAGTAGGTCCTGATGAAATTTGGATTCCTTTTGGATATTCCTGGCATGTCAGAGCTCCCAAGGTGCAAATAAAAATTAAATCCCATCCCTTGGATCCTCATTAAGGGGTGTGCATGTAGTCAAGAGAGACATAAGAAGGAAGTAGGACAAAGATGAGGAGGAAGAAAAGGAAGAGAAGGAGGAAGAAGAAAGCAGGAGAAAGAAAAGCCATGTCTATACTCTGCCAAAGCATTTGTGAGTTTAGCCAAGAATCTACTGTCTCACTTTTCTTCTGGCTACACAATTTGAACAAATAATTCATCCGATTTTTTTTTTTTTGGCACAGAAATGAGTTATCTTTCGTGATTGTTTTCTAAAGGTTTCACCCTGTTTAAAAAAAGCACTGCCCCTTCTCCCCTGCCCTTTTAAACATGACTTCAGCAAATATCTTCAAGTAAGCAAAATATCTCCCTGGCTCCTTTCCATATTCACTTTCCAGCATTGGCTACATCCCTATAATTGCTACCAATAGAAACCTGGATGTCCCAAATCCCCGACTGAGATGCTCCAGTGAGCACTGCTTTCTCCTAAAATACTTCATTTCATTAAAAAAATTACCGTGTTCTTCTTTCCCCTAAGGAAAAACATATGGTAATTAATCAGTGCTAAGGTTCTTAATAACTCCACCCACTCAGTGCAAATTATTCCTTCCCTTTTCTTTCCCTCCCTCCCTCCCTCCTTCTCTCCTTCCCTCCCCTGCCCCTTACTCCCTTCCTTCTTTCCCTCCTTTCCTCCTTTTTTTTTTGTCTTTTGGTCTTATTTTGTGAAAACACTTGCCTGAGATTTCCTTTGGTCAAGTCATTCAGTCTTCCTGGCCTTCATTTTACTCAGATAAAAACAGCATGTCTGAGGAAATATTCAGAGTGCCACAATATTTACAGTTTCTTTCTCTTTCTTTCTTTCTTTCTTTCTTNTTACTTACTGGGGGAGGTGTGGTTTGTTTGTTTCACTCAAGTATTTATTTTATGTTTATTTATTTCTTCTCTAGCTCACTTCCTGTCTTTATGTAGAGCCAAGTCTGTCTGTCTGCCTTCCTTCCTTCCAGATTTTATTTATCTGACAGAGAGAGAGAGAGAGAGAGAGAGAGAGGGAGAGAGAGAGAGTGAGAGACAGAGATCACAAGTAGGCAGAGAGGCAGGCAGAGGGAGAGGGAGAAGCAGGCTCCTGCTGAGCAGAGAGCCCGATGCAGGACTCAATCCTAGAACCCTGGGATCACGACCCAAGAAGAAGGCAGGTGCTTAACCTACTGAGCCACCCGGTGCCCCCAGTATTTACCATTTCTTAAAACCATAAAGTTCCATGTTTATTTCAAATTCCTCTCTCTGTAACTGGCCCCTTTATCAAGTTAATGTAGACTCTCCTGAGATGTTAATAACTAATTGATACCACCCCTTGCTTTTATTTTTGGCTTTCATCAGTTTTATCCTGATGTGTCTAGGCATGATTTTATTTGACTTAATTCTGTTTAGAGTTTCTGAGCTTCTTGAACCTGCAAATTTATGTCTTTCACCAAATTTGGGAAATTTTCAGCTATAATTTCTTCAGATATTTTTTTTCTGTACTCCATCTCTTTCTCCTTTCCTCTGGGACACCAATGGCACAAGTATCAGGCCTTTTTGTATTATCTCATGGGTTTCTGAAACTCTGTTTTCCCCTTTCCCAATCTTTTCATCTATGTTCTTCAGTTTGCATAATTTTATTGGTATATCTTTAAGTTCAATGACTTTTCCTCTGTTGTCTCAATTGTGCTACTGAGTCCACCTAGTGAATTTCTAATTTAAGATGTATTTTTTTTCAGTTCTAAGATTTCCATTTGTTTTTTTTTATACTTTTTATCTCTCTCTCTATTCATTTTAATAGTACTAATCTTTACCTTTTTTAAAGAAAAGATTTTATTTATTTATTTGAGAGAAAGAATGAGAGAGAGAGAGCATGAGGGGTGGGGGGAGTCAGAGGGAGAAGCAGACTCCCTGCTGAGCAGGGAGCCCGATATGGAACTCTATCCCAGGACTCCAGGATCATGACCTGAGCCAAAGGCAGTTGTTTAACAAACTGAGCCACCCAGGTACCCTAAACTTTACCTTTTTGACCATGGTAATAATATCTGCAGTAAATCCTCTGACTGACAATTCCAACATCTAGGCCATCTCAAAAGTTGTTATTTGTTTGGATTGTGTTTTCTCTCTGTAAGAGTCAGCATTTTTTTTTTTCCCTGTAACAATGGGATTAATAGTTGTTTCAGGCTTTTGTGGCTTGGCCATATGATNAAAGTTGTTATTTGTTTGGATTGTGTTTTCTCTCTGTAAGAGTCAGCATTTTTTTTTTTCCCCTGTAACAATGGGATTAATAGTTGTTTCAGGCTTTTGTGGCTTGGCCATATGACTTCTGTTACAATGGCTAATTTGACACCGTAGTATGAAAGCTGCTATACACAACAGAGAAATTAATGAGAGCAGCTGTATTCCAATAAATCTTTACTGATGGACACTGAAATTTGAATTACATAATATGTTCACATATTCGAATAGTCTTCCGATTTTTTTTCAACTGTTTATAAATGTAAAATCTCTTCTGACCTTATAAGTCTTTATTTTATTTTATTTTATTTATTTATATGACNACTGTTTATAAATGTAAAATCTCTTCTGACCTTATAAGTCTTTATTTTATTTTATTTTATTTTATTTATTTATATGATAGAGAGAGATTACAGAGAGGCAGGCAGAGAGAGAGAGGAGGAAGCAGGCTCCCCGCTGAGCAAAGAGCCCGATGCGGGCCTCGATCCCAGGACCTTGAGATCATGACCCGAGCCGAAGGCAGAGGCTTTAACCCACTGAGCCACCCAGGCGCCCCTGACCTTATAAGTTTTACTAAAGCTGGTGGTGGGGGCAGTTCTGGACTGTGGACCATAATGTGTCAATGCCTACTTTGGAATTGGTCCCAGTTTTCTGGTTCCTTTTAGATAATTTATTCCAATGGTATCCTGGACTAGTTAAATATGTGTGAGATTCTGACTACTGTTAAAATCTTCTGGAGAATATTGGTGTTATTCTGTCTGTAGCAGGGTTGGCTAGGGTACAAATCACAAGTTCTGTCTTGCTTTCTGCGGTCAGAGGTTCTAATACCAGTTCAACTTCCAGTCTGTGTCATGCTCTTTTGACGTATATCACCTACAAACGCACTACTAAGAAGTTAGCATGGCCATACATCATCCCCAAACGTAGGTCATAGCTGATATTCTAGTTCAGTTCTCAAAGCTTCTGCTAAGCTTCCTTAGATCTCTTCTGTACATGTGCCTCTCAAGGTGAGCTGGGAATTTCCAATGCACATATACAGAATTAGGAGGTTTCCGTTTCCAGCCCTCCTCTCTTCATGACTTCCCTATACTCTCCAGCTCTCAAGAGCCCCTTTTCCCTGTTCCTATTCCTCTGACCTGAAACAAGGGTTTTCCCCAGAATTTATCTGCTGTTGGCCATTTCCACATACCTAGGGGTAACCTCTGGGCAAAGTAGTGAGAGAAAAATACAGAGAAAAGTAATAAAACAATGTGGCTTCCCTGCACACATATGGCCTTCACAGCTCATGTTATCTGGCTTACAGGGATGGCCTTTTCTCTTGGAGTATAATTGCCCATCCCTTTGTACTGCTGTTATCACCATGTAGCAACCCAAGTTGGCCTTTAGGCACAGACAAGAGAGAGAAGTTAAAAAAAAGGGGGGGGGGAGGATTATACACTTGAAAGTTTCCAAGATGACCGCCTGGGTGGCTCAGTGGGTTTAAGCCTCTGCCTTTGGTTCGGGTCATGATCTCAGGGTCCTGGGATGGAGGCCGGCATTGGGCTCCCTGCTCAGTGGGAAGCCTGCTTCCTCCTCTCTCTCTGCCTGCCTCTCTGCCTACTTGTGATCTCTCTCTCTGTCAAATAAATAAATAAAATCTTTTTTTTTTTAAAAAGAAAGTTTCCAAGAGAGTATATCTTAAGTAATATCATTACAATAAAAAATGGTAATTGTATGAGGGGATGGAGGTGTTTAACCTTACTGTGGTACACACATATGTGTATTGAATCATCACATTACACACCTTAAACTTACTTATGTTATCTGTCAACGGTATCTCAGTGAAACTGAGGAAAAAAGGATGAATAAAAAGTGGCTCTCAAAGTACAGACTTGTGAAAGTGCTATGTTGTACATCTGAATCTGAATATAGTATTGTGTGTAACTATACTTTGGTAAGAAAAAAAGGTGTCTCTCCAGTTCACTGTGACCCCATACTCTCTGGTTGGTTTGAAGTGGCCTTTCTCTTAATTAAAGAGAATTTCTCTCAGTTTTTGGTGTCTCTACCTGCTATGCTGTTCTGTCCTTAGGTCAATGCTGGGAGAGAAAGGAAAGGAAAAAAAAAAAATTCCCCTGCCATATTGCTCATCCTTCAAATTCTCACTTTCTTCCCCAAACAGCCTACAAGGTTTGACTTTCCAGAGATTTCAGACAGTTAGTTGCTTTTTGCATTCAGTGTATAGATTTTAGTCATAATCAGTAGGAGAGAGGATATAATGAATTGACTCCATCTTGGCTAAAACTGGACGTCTCCACTTGCTCCTTTTAAAAAATCAGTCTAGTCTTAAATGTTCTTACTCAACCACAACTAAACCAGACATTTTCTGCACAACGTGCCTCCCAGAAAGAAAGGAGTGCTGTCTCCGTCCCTACTTCCTAGCCATATGTTCTCTTCTGGAATGTCTGATTATCCCATGCCATCCTCACAGATCCCTGTTTCCAAGGCACGTACTTATATTCTGGCATTAAATCTACAAAACACAGCATAGCACACAGGATTTCTTCTAGGAACTGGGAAGTGAGGAGGAAAAGCTGTACTTGGCTTCATTTAAATCTCTGGAATCAAATACTTTTATTAGTCCAAATATAAACGGCATTGGAAAGCTATGCCAAAATGTCCCAACTAGCGCTCAGGCAGCAGACCCTCGGGTTGCAGGTTTTATGGATAAGGCATTAGTTCAAAATCCCCTTTTTGCTGCATTGAATGAGCCTAATTTACAATGTTCTTTGTTGCAAATGAACTCTGACTTAGCCAACACGAAGTTTGAGAAAGGAAGGACTATTCTAATGACATTGCTTTAGTAAAATGGCTGCAGCAAAGGAAGTTTGGGCAAGAGCCGATTGTATCCCAGCCATGGGAGGGACACTCCATAAGCAGGATCTCATTGGTGTATGCCCAATTCGAGGAGCAGGAGTAGGTGTTAGTATCATTTCCATTCAGGAGTAGATAACTGAAGTTCAAGGAGTTAAAACAGTAACTTGAAATTACAAAAACTAATATTCCTGAAACTAGACCCCATCTTACACCACTCATGAAAATTAACTCAAAATGGATTGACACTTAAATGTTAAGGCCTGAGACTATGAAACTCAGAAGAAAACACAGGCGTAAAGCTCCTTGGTAATGCTATTTTGTACATGAGACATAAAGCATAGCAACAAAATAAAAAATAGATGGGTAAGCCTATATCAAACTAAAAACCTCTGCAGAGCAAAGGAAACCATCAACAAAGTGAAAAGACAACCTATAGAAAGGGGAAAAAAATGTCTTCTAACCATATATCTGGTAAGGGGTTAATATCCAAAATATACAAAGAACTCATATAACTCAATAGCAAAATAAAAAAAATAAATGACCCAATTAAAAAATGACCCAACATAAAAAAGGTGCTCAGCACCACTATTTTTTAGGGAAATGCAAATTAAAATCAAAATGAGAGATCACAGGCGCCTGGGTGGCTCAGTGGGTTAAAGCCTCTGCCTTCGGCTCAGGTCATGATCTCAGGGTCCTGGGATCGAGGCCCATATCGGGCTCCCTGCTCGGCAAGGAGCCTGCTTCCCCCTCTCTCTCTGCCTGCCTCTGCCTACTTGTGATGTCCCTCTCTGTCAAATAAATAAATAAAATCTTAAAAAAAAAATGAGAGATCACCTCACACCTGTTATGATAGCCATCATCAAAAAGACAGGAGCTAACAAATGCTGGCATGGATGTGGAGAAGAGGAAGCTGTGTGCACCGTAGGTGGGACTGTAAATTGGTACAGCCTCTAGAAGCCTCAAAAAATTAAAAGTAGAGCTGCCAAATAATCCAACAATTCTACTCCACTTAGAATGCATCTAAAGGAAATGAAAACATTAACTGGAATCAGTATCTGCAGCCCATGTTCATAGCAGCATTACCTATAATACTCAAGATCTTAGGTTGTCTAAACAATCTAGGTGTCCATTGATGGATAAAGAAGTTGTGTGTGTGTGTGTATGTGTGTGTGTGTACATACACATATTGTGGTAATCATGTCATAATACATGTACATCAAACCATTATGCTGCACACCTTGGATTTATACAGTGATAGGTATCAATTATTTCTCAATAAAAGTAGAAAAAAACACCCTAATATTTACTATCCACATGAGTTTGAAGCACATTTCTGGTATAGATTTTGTGTCTGTTACTTTCAACAGAACAAACTGCCCAAAATATAGATTATCAACAGATTATTTGCTCATGATTTTGCATTTTGGGATAGCTTAGCTGAACAGTTAGTCCTTGTGATACTCTCCCCAGGTCATGCAAGTGTGTAAGTTAGGTGGCCTAAGTGAGACTGATTACTTTTAGCATAAAAATATACTACAGCAAGCTGATACAGAAAATAATAGGGCCCTGATACACAAATGGGCAAGGAACATAGATAACATAAAAAGCAAAGTTCAACGATTAATAATCAAATATCGTCAATGGATGGTGAATTATTTTAAACGTTTTAAAAATAAAAACTATTTTAAAAATGAAATATTGTGTGCTTATTAGGAAGTCTTACAAGAGTCTTTCACAAAGTTGTAAATTGACTTGCAAATTAATCTGAAAAACTCCTTCCATAAAAATATGCTCATTCTTTTCTTCATAGTAATTCCATTCCTGTTAACCTTCTCTTGGACAGTAATATACATGTAACGTATGTGCCATAGGAAGATAATCACTATAGAATTATTTATAAAGATGTAAACTTAGAGACTACTTTAATTCTCAGCAACAGGGGCGTGGTTAAATAGTCCTTAGTTACATCTATCTGATGAAAAGAGGAAGTAATTAAAATGACATTTAAAAGGTAATGTAGTAAGATGGAATAGTGTCTGTGTAAAAAAAATGTGAAGAGAAGCGGCCAAATATTAAGGTTACCTACATTAAACAATGCCTACATTTTAATGCCTACATTAAACAATGCATAGCCATAGAAGATAAATATATCAATACTCACAATAGCTTTACTTGTATTTTTGAGCCCTTGCTGCTTTTATTTTTAAACTCTCCTAAGTTTCAACGTATGAACAAGTATTTCATTTGAGCAACAACAACAAAACAAAGGTTATAAGAAAATAAAGAAATGTTAAAAAAAAAAAAAAAGAATTAGAAACAGCAACAGGCCAAACATAGTTACTTGCCTCCAGACCGCAAACCAAGACTTAATTATAGCAATGTGAATTTAACCTGTCAATCTGGAATTTCCCTATCAGCACTAGTGAGATAATCTGTATGATAGATCGCTGCCCTAACCTCAAAAGAAGGTGACCTTGCCTGCAATAATCCTTTCTTTTGTTTTACTAATAACTTCCTTGTCCCACCCATTCTGCCCATAAAAGACTTCCATTTTGTAGAGCTCCCTGGAGCCCTGCTCCTTTCTACTTGCTAGATGGGTTGCTACCCAATTCATGAAGCATTAAATAAACCCAATTAGATCTTTAAATTTACTCAGTTGAATTTTATATTTTAAAAGAAGAAATTACAATTTCCCTTAATAGTAAAATCTTTTTGTATTTGGCACAGGGGGCTTTGAGGTGTTTCTTTCTGTTTTCTATAGTTTCACTATTTTCTTTAGTTGGTAGATATTACACTATTATAAACTATAATTGAATATATATAAATATTATCTATAAAAGTTAGCACCTTGGGGTACCTGGGTGGCTCAGTTCATGATCTCAGGGTCCTTGAGCCCAGAGTCAGGCTCCCTGCTCTGTGGGAAGTCTACTTCTCCCTCTCCCTCTGCTCCTATTCCCACTCTTGCTCTCTCTCTCTCTCTAATAAACAAAATCTTAAAAAAAAAAAAAATTATGGGTGCCTGGGTGGCTCAGTGGGTTAAAGCCTCTGCTTTTGGCTCAGGTCATGATCTCAGGGTCCTGGGATCCAGGCCCATATTGAGCTCTCTACTTGGCGGGGAGCCTGCTTCCTCCTCTCTCTCTGCCTCTCTGCCTACTTGTGATCTCTCTCTGTGTGTGTCAAATAAAGAAATAAAATCTTAAAAAAAAAAAATTAGCACCTGAGGAACTGATATGTTTAATGTGTCCACAGGAGCTGATAAGTACAAAAAAGAGAAACGTTTGTGGAAGCGAAAAGAAATGGCCATCGGTCAGCTTGAAATCCAGTTAGCATATCTTTAAATCAGCATGAACATGCACAGTGAATGAATACAAAAAGATCTTGTGGGAGCCATAAAAAAAAAATTATGTCTTAAAAATTGTCTTTTTGAAAGTTCTTATGTTCCCTTTTTATTCATTGTTTGTGGTCCCTATTTTTTCTAATTATTCTAAAATTTAATATAAATTTTTCTTTCTTGTGTTTGGGGCCTCCAAAGAATATTTGCTTTGCAACTGAATAAATGCTAGCATATTCTGCAATTGTTTCTTGAACTTAAATGTTACGTCTCGACTAAAACCTGAGCATCTTAGCAAAGAACCCATACACTGATGGATGGGTTGATTGATGAGGTTTGCCCCAGTCTGAAGGGAAAGGGCTGGACCAGACACTCAGTGGAGGGCCTTTCAGCTCAAAGGTTGAAATCTCAGCTCAGCCAATCTTGACGCTGTCAGTGAGAATCACCAACAGACATTATCCCTTTTTAAGACATCAGTTGTCACCAGAGCGAGGTAGCAGCAGACAGACGCAACTGATAAAAGTTTGGGTTTTTTTTTTTTCTTTTTTTCTCCCATCCTGATAATGTTTTCTAGACACTCAGAAATTTCTCCTAACACACTGCAGTACATTTTCTAAATACAAGAGAGAAGCTGTCTTTAAACATCCACAATTTGATCTGAATCCCCAAATCCTTTGATCAAGATTTAAGCCATTTTGGGGAACGGGGGAGACTTTAATAGCCAACAGACCTCTTGGGGCAGGAACCTAAGACCAAGTCAGCACCAGTAGAGGGTCCAGCTGAAGGGATCTGATTCTGGTTTATTTGGGGAATGAGTGAGTCTCAAATAGGAATAGTCAGAACATTTCCTGCATAAAGCTGCCATAAAGATTTCTTTTTATTCTCTTTTAATTTTAATTTTTAAGTTTTTAAAAAAACTTATTTATTTGAGAACAGCCTGTGTACATGTGAGCGGGGAGAAGAGCAGAGGGAGAGGGAGAGTAGACCCTCAAGCAGACTCCCCACTGAGCAAGGAGTCCCACGTGGGTCTCTTTCTCATCAGGTCCTTGAGATCAGGACCTGAGCTAACGTCAAGAGTTGGCCACTTACCCAACTGAGTCAACCATGTGTCCCAAGGATATTTTTTTAAATAGTAAAAAGAGATATCGATACAAACTTCTTATTGAAATGCATGACAAATAATAAGTACTCAAAAAACATGAGCCATTATTAGGCAGAAACACAGGTTTGGCCTAAGAATGATCTAGCTTTTCAGAACTTCAGGAAAATTTCCAGGGGAGTACAGACTACTGTAACCTCAGAGAGACAACATTCATACTTTCAGCTTTTTGCGTGTGTGTGTTTATTTTTTTATCTTGCTTACAGAACAGCAATAAAGAAAACAAGTTTTAAAATATATTGAATAACATTTGCCACAGAATAATTCGAAAAATAAATCTGAAAATGCCACTTTTCTGCGTAAAATTCCTTGACCATCTAAAATCTCTAGCAGATCACAAAGGGCCTTCACCTCTGGCTACCCCTCTAAGGTCTGGAGAAACTACAGCCACCGTGACCAGACTTTCTAATCTTCCAAAGTCCTCTATCTTTTCCAGCCTCCAGGCCTTTGTTCCTGCTATTCCCCACCCCTGCCCCCCCTGACGAGCCCTTTTCCTGTCTCTTGACTGCCTGATTCCTATTCATTCTTCAGATTTCCTTTAAATATCACAGTGTCAATGGGCCATCTCTGACCCTGTAGACTAATTTTCATCCTGCTCTGTTATTGTCTCGTATAGAACACTGTCATTTTCCTTCTTTACACTTAGCACTTACAACAAGATTTAATTATGTAATTATCCCTGTGTTAAAAATCTGACTCCACCACTGGTTTGTCAACTTCATGGGGGCAAGACCATGTCTGTCGTGCTCATCATCACAAGCCAGCACGCAGGGAAGTGCCTGGCATATGGCAGGCTTTCCATAAACAATGGCAAGTGAATGATTTTATGGATGGAAGGAAGGAAGGAAGGGAGGGAGGAAGGAAGGAAGGAAGGAAGGAAGGGAGGGAGGAAAGGAGGAAGACAGGTTAGACAGGAGGAAAAGGAGGGAGATAGGAAAGGGGAATAAAGGGAGGAATGAAGGCAGGCAGGCAATATTATCAGTATACTTTCAATACTGAGGATGAGGACACTCTAGAAGGTAGCATTTTCCACAGAGCCCATCTTCGTTCTTCTCTCCTATCATGTTTCTGAGCTCAGGTCTTTCCTTCCTGTAACTCCTTCACCTTCTCTGCCTGGCCTCTTGGGGAGTGGTGTCTGGAGCTCTCTCCTCCCCACCTCCCTCCCAGTGACGCACGCCCTGCACCCGCCTTCCCCAATCCTTTCTCCTCCCGGCCAGAAATCTCCACTCTGGCAGCCTGCTGGATAGGATCCAATCAGCTTGCTGGGGCTATGATTTCAATTACCGATATGCGCTTCGTGTCATGCCTGTTCTGCAGGTATCTACATGCTAATCCATGCGTCAGTCGTGACACGGTAGCTCTCTAATGGAGTTCCTGGCAACCTAGGAGATTGGGGAGGGATATTCCAGGGATGGGGTGGGGGGAGTGGGAAGAAAGGCTTTCTTGTCCTCCTCAACTCATCTCTGGAAGACTCAAAGAATTTTATCGACAACGTTAGAGATGTGGTTAAGTGGGTTAAAAAACACACAAACATAAAACCAACCATGAGATAATATAACAGTGTGATCTTATTATAGTAACATAGAAAATGAATGTATGGATAATGTCTGAGGGATATCTCCCTGGGAGTTTAATCAGGCTTATCTGTTAGGGGTGGAATTACGTTTTGATATATATTATATATCTATATAATTACATATTTGTGTATATCGTATTATCAAAAAATCCTACTGTGCTTTTGAAAAAGGAAAAGAATAAAAATTTAAAAGGAACCTAAAAGAATGAAGGGAAGGAGGCCAAACGGTCCTATGTTCTGCTCCTCAGTAAGGGGTTTGGTTTCTTCTCTCCCTGCAAACACCATCAAAGCACCAGCAGCTCCGTCTTGCGCAGAGTCCCACCCTCTATTACTCTGGCTTCTCTAACCCCCCCCCTTTTTTTAATGCAATCACATCCCTTTGAGGGCCGTACTCAAAGAGGGACAGTGAGGAGACTGACATGAGAATGGACCGGTGTCCAGAAAATGTGGTCATTGTCCTGGATCTGTTGTATGCTCACATTGAGTTGAATTTTCTTCAAGTCAACTCCCCTTTCTGGGCCTTCTCTGTAAACTGTCCTGGCTTAGATCTTCTCCTAAGAGCCCTTTCAAAGCTCAAAACTTCCATGTCTCTGAGTAATGACTCCTCTCTCCTATTCCAACTTAATGGGTTGGCAAATTGTCTACTCCAGAAACTTTTTAAGGGTCTGCTGGACTAAAACTTTGGGCTGATGCCCTGGCCTAGTTTCACCCGGGGGTCCTAAAACACGGTCCAGCTATAACTCTTAAGAGGAACTCTGGGCGTCATTGGTAGTGCAAACATATAATTTATCATCCAAACTAGTACACTGGACATTAGTAATTATGCTTGAAGATCAGCCATCCACGGGGACTGTCCTGGGTGCAGCAGGACACTGGAAAGTGTCCAGATTTCAGTCCAGGGGGCCTAGCTTCCTCGTCCAGACACTCACATTTCAGCTGTGTGACCTCAGTCACTAAAGTAGGAGGTCCATGAAGAAAGGGGAAGGGGTTGTTCTATTCGTAATGGCATCTTCCCTTAGTAAGTGTCACAAAAATATGTCTCAAAAAATGATTAACTGGAAAATCCTTGATTTTGTCAAGTGGAAAATCAGGCTAATGACATGTCGTCTTAAGTTTCATGTAGAGTCTGGTACATGATCAGGTAAGTATCAATTTGGGTTGCTGTTTTATTTTCCCCCCCAACTGTATAGATGAAAACTCTAAGGCTTAAAGAATCTAAATGGCATGTCTAAGCTCCAACTGGGCTGTGATTTTTGCCTATTTTCCCCTTTACTCTAAAAAAATCCACTCAGGGGCACCCGGGTGGCTCAGTCTGTTGGGCATCTGCCTTCAGCTCAGGTCATGATCCGGGGTCCTGGGACTGAGACCCGCACTGGGCTCCCCCATCAGCGGAGAGCCTGCTTCTCCCTCGCCCTCTGTCTGCCACTCTGCCTACGTGTTCACCCTCTATCTCTCTGTCAAATAAATAAATAAAATGTTTTAAAAAATCAACTCAATCTTTAAACCCCATTTTGCTTTGCATATATTCTCATGTAATTTATAAGATCGTGCTACCACTGGTGGTTTGATTTGGATGAGAATCCATGTTGGCTATTGATGTCTATATGCCAGGGTTTTCACAGCTATCCCTCATAGTATTCTGCTTTCCTGTTCCAAGGACATCCTTTCCTCAATTGTTTTTAAACATTTATTTATTTATTAGAGAGAGAGAGAGAGAGCACAAGCTGGAGGGGCAGAGGAAGAGGGAGAGTGAATATTAAGCAGACTTCACGCTGAGCACGGAGCCCAGCATGGGGCTTGATCCCAGGACCCTGAGATCATGACCTGAGCCAAAATCAAGAGTCAGATGCTTAACCAACCACACCACCCAGGCGTCCCCCGCTGCTTCCTCAATTTTAAGCTCCATGAGACACAAAGAACCTGATACATTTTTCCCTAGGAAACATGGCTCCAGTAACAGCTTCCTCCCTCTTACTACACACACACACACATACTCTCTCTCTCTCCTTCAATATGTAGTAGAGAACTGTCTCTAGCAAATATTATTTTGGGCTCTAAAATAAGGCCCCTCCCTTCCCATGAAAAGGAAAAGGAAAAAGTGAATAATGTTTCCTGAAAAATAAATGCAAATGTTTTCCTGAATGACATTTCTATTGTCTGAGACTTATGTGGCTTTAATGAAAGTATTTATATCAGAAAAATGAGAGAGGAAAGCATAAGGTAACGCAAATCTCTTTTCTGGCTGGAAAAGCTCTCAAGTCACTGAAGATGGTTTTGCCAAAAAGGCTTGGCAAGAAACAGTGATATTTGCAAATTGTTCAGTGAAACTGCTTTTATTTAGTCAATTTCATTCTGGTGTCCAATGGGTTCTCTGCACAGGGATATGTTTCTTAGACAATGACAAGCTTTACACCAAATTATGAGCTATAGCTGAAAATACAGTAACAGAATGTCATTCCTGATTTGTTTTCTGAGCTGGAGCTACGTGGTTAGAAATATCAAAGGGGTGATCCATGGGAGTGTAAATGTTCATTTTGGGGAGAGGAAAAACTTGAAATGACTGTGGAATTGGGCACCAAAGCAGACAAGCATGGCCAGACGTAAACGTTGCTTACTCCAAGAAAGGGAAGAGAGACGGTCTCCTGAGCCAGCTGGCGTCTGACCAGTGAGCTCCTCACCATTCCCCAGCCACGATATTGCCTTCGTCACATATGGGTCCAGCTTTGCAACCAAACTCTGCATTTGAGATCCAAGGCAGGACTCCTCCCAGAGGGCAAAAATGAGCTCTTCAGAGTTTATGTTCAGTTGGCCAGGGGAGAGCCACTATGTACTGGCGTGAGACACCAAAAAGATAATAAATGCCTTGAAGAAATAGTGGGGAACAGTGCTGGGAGAAGAAGACTGGCTTTGCAGTCAAGCAAGGCAGATTCAGAAACTCAGATGAAGCCTGGAACCATGTGGAAGCATTACCACCTCTAAAATCCTCACTTTGCTCATCTGTAAAATGGGGAAACTATTTGTCTTATTAAGTTGCTCTGGTATGTACTTAATGTGTATAAAGAGCCAACATGTGCCAGCATGCCCCTTTCTGTGGTTTGGAGAGTAGGAGCATTTCCTTAATGTCTCTCACTGGAATATAAAGTCTCTCTACTCAGAGTGGCTTCTTTAGAGAGGATGGAACATATACTTGATATTGGATCATGTCAGCAAAGGACAGTAACATTTCTATGTGCTCTGCAAGGCAGACTGGAGTGTGCCAGTGAGACTGGGAATAATTTGGCATCAGACCAATGTGGGCTTCTGAGAGGGGGGACCTTGACCAAGTTTTCAGCCTCACTAAGCTTCAGGTTGCTCATCCATAAAGCGGAGATACTACCCTATCACATTTTTATTAGAAATAATGCTTACATGAAATAAGTCAATCAGAGAAAGACAATGATCATATGATCTCTCTGGTATGAGGAACTTGAGAGGCAGGAAGGGGGGTCGTGGGGGGTAGGGAGGGAAAAAAAATGAAACGAGATGGGATCGGGAAGGAGACAAACCATAAGAGACTCTAAATCTCATGAAAGAAACTGAGGGTTACTGGGGGGTGAGAGGGTAGGGATAGGGTGGCTGGGTTATGGACATTGGGGAATGTTTGTGCTATGGTGAGTGCTGTGAAAGGTGTAAGCCTGATGATTCACAGACCTGTACCCCTGGGGCAAATAATAATTAAAAAAATTAAAAAGTAAAATAAATAATGCTTAGAAAATGCTTAACACATTACCATGTATTAAGCCCTCAGTACATGACTATTATAAATATTGCCATTATAAATATTTCGGGTTTTGAGAACCCTCTAACATTCCTTCTTCATATCCTCAATTTAACTATACATACACACACACACACACACACACACACACACACACATTACAAATATTACAATTACAATATTTTAAAATTGTGAGAGGAATAAATCTTATTTTAGATTTAAGATATAAAACAAATAATCTTCTAAAAACCTACATGTTCTAAGGATCTGTTTAAATCACATAACCATTTTTACAGAAGAACGAAGTAATGCAAAGAAGAAAAGTATCGTGACTACATCATAAAAAGAACTATGTGACTGTTTTCAGAAATACTTGGTCACTTGCTCTTTTTGTTAAATGAAGCAATTTTCTGACACTTACACTATTGCTGTGCCTAATGTGAGTGTGATCCTGTTGGTCTTTGAAACTGTCCCCAAATGGACAGTCCACTTAGTATCCGGGGTTGATTGAGCCATATGTGTACTGACTCATATCAACATCTTATTTATGATGATGGAAAACAGTCCCAATTGTCTAAGGTTGTGCAATCCTCACTATAGCTTTAGAAGCAAAATCTCCCTTTAAGACCTTGACATATGATGCGATCTTGTCTGAATTATAGTTAGAAGGTCATCAGAGGTGCTCTGTGTTCTGAATCCTGTGACATCTGCCTATTCTATCAGGAAGATACAGTCACTAAATGTAAGACTGGCTCAGCTGCTTCTATCAGTGTGGTTTTTAAAAGCAGGGACATTTCTGTTCTTATTTCAGCTCTCTAATTACTAGCTTTGTTTCTTCAGGAACATTACACAATCTTCCTGAGCCTTAGTACTCTCATTGGGAAAACTTGAGCTAGTAATCCTAACTTCATAGAGTTGCTACGATAGTCAAATATGATAGAGTGCGTAAAGACCTTCGGGGAGTGCGTGGTGTGTAAAGGGGTTTGATAAATGACAACCATGATTACTAGCATTAGGAGTTCCTTAAGAAATGTTCAGTTCCTTTGTAATTCTTAAATCCTATCAGGAATAAATGATGGAACAAAGTGAAATCATTTGGTAAATTCTGCATCTAGGAAACCACTTAATGCCAGGCAAATTGGCTTGCTGTTGACTGTTTGAAACATGATTTATTTTCAAAACTTTGAACTATTTTGAGAAGTTAACTATATCATGCATTTTGAAACAATTTTAGCAGCATAGCTTTTGCCAAAGAATGACATAATTTGACCTTCTTTGCGTAAAGGATAGGGACAGAAAGATAATGAAGAAGAGAAGAATGGAAGAGCTTTATACCAAAGGGACCAACCAAAAAAAAAAAAAAAAAAAGAGTTCAATGAGGATCTTTTTAAAAATTCTATAACTTCCATAAGTTCCAGCTTTTGCCATCTTGCTAATTCATCTCCTTTCCCCATGCATGTTAGCAATAAAGTCTATAAAAGCTCGACTTCTTGCTGGCTGTGGACCATTAGGCAAATCATGTAGTCTTTTGGTACCTCAGTTTCTTAACCTATAGAAGATTAAAATAATGTTTACTTACAGAGTTATTAGGAATATTAAATAAAATAATCCATAAAAATAACTTTCCAATGAGTCTTTTTTAAAATCATATTTGCAAACGGAGTTAAAATCGATGAATAGTAAAGTTCCTTCTTCCTTCAGATTTCCAGGTTTAAAAACAAATAAACAAATAAAAAAGGAGTCCATGAGCTTAAGCAGGGAACAAGGAAAATCAGGAGGCAGTGGTGCATTTGGCCATGAATAACTGGGAAATGGTAAAAGTGGAGGAGTCTGAGGACTGGCTCTCTGGATTTGCAAGAAGGAAGCAGAGGATGAGGAAACCTCCTCAAGACAGAGAAGAGAGGCCTAAGCCTGACCCTATAGCAAGACACAAGGCCCTAAATGATCCCTTCCAGGGACACAAATTCCCCGAATAGCGATGTTAGACCATTTTCTCTTCAGAATGACTATCACCCAAACCACCAAAGGGTCTTTTAACCAAACTCCTTGTGAATTTCACTGTCTTCACTACTGAACAGGCAGCCTTCCCAGAGGAGTCTTCGCGTCTTGAGCAAACACATGATACGTTACCTGTTGAGAGAGCACCGTGTTCTGATTGAGGGGGAAGCGGTGGTTCTTAGGCACATGCTCCAGATAGAAGAGTAAAGCCCCATGTGCACACATGCACAGGCACCCACACACTCAGGAAGTGCTTATCTAACACTGGACCTTTTAGAAGAGAGTTTATTTTAAAACACCGTCTCCTGGACGAGAAAATTTTCCTCATCAAACTAAATATCTCCATAAATGATAAATGTCCTCAACATCACAATCTAACCACCACCAAATTATAACTACTATCTTAGACTGCTGTCTTAGAAAGGGTGATGCCCAGGGAGTCTGGGTGGCTCAGTCAGCTGGGTGGCCGACTCTTGATTTCGGCTCGGGTCATGATCTTGGGGACCTAAGATCGAGTCCTGTGTTCTACATTCAGCACAGAGTCTGTTCATCCCTCTCCCTCTGCTCTTTCCTGTGCTCTCTCTCTATAAATAAATAAATAAATAAATAAATAAATAAATCTTAAAAAATTTTTTTAAAGATTTTATTTATTCACGGGAGAGGAAGCACATGCATAAGCAGGGGGGAGGGGCAGAGCAAGAGGGAGAAAGAGTTTCAAGCAGAGTCTGTGCTTAGTTCAGAGTCTGACGTGGGGCTCCGTCCCACGACTCTCAGATCAGGACCTGAGTTGAAACCAAGAGTTGGCCCCTTGACCAACTGTGTTACCCAGGTGCCCCCACATAAATAAAATCGTCAAAAATAAATAAATAAATAAACAAATAAAGGATGATGCCCTTCCTTTCATGTTGTTGAAGGTGCCAAAATTTTAGATCTGATTGATACTCTCCGTGTCCTTCCCTCCGCAATTCTCTGGAGAATCCGATCTTTCTCCATGTAGATGGTGAGTTTAATAAGTAGGGAGGCCAATCCCATCTTGGTTAATTAATATCTACTACAAAGCCAAGCCAAGCTCTCCGGTGATATTTAATCTTTCAAGGTGCTCTGGGCACCACCATGCCATGACAGAAGGTGAAAGCTCGTCTTGCCTACATGGACAGGATTTCAGCTCATTGGAAAACACATAACCAGGATTCTAGAATCCAGTCAGAGCAGAGCCAGCATTAGAACTCAAAGCCCTAAACCAGCAGGATGATGTTTTATCCTACTTTATATATGTGACAGCACATAGATATTATCAGGCATTTAGTAGGTGCTCTATAAATAGTGGTTGAATGAGTCTCAGAAGTAAAATTAACTCTTAGGTTGGGGAAACTATTATGATTAAATGCTTTACCTGTGAAGAAACCAACGCTCAAAGAGGTCAGGTATATTTCCCGAGATGATGGCTAGACACAGCCAGCAGGGCTCCAAGCCTAGTGCTACGTTAGCCTGTCCAGGTGGGAACCAGTGAGAGGTATCCTGTCTGCAGTGGATGGTGGACAAATCAGAAAGATAGTGAAGAAGACTCAGTGTGGAGTGGAAGAGCAATCTGTCCCTGATTACACCCTCAAGATCGTGCATACTTTACGTATTCATAAACACAGATTCATAGTCATGCCCAAATAAATACGACTGCGTGCTGCCAGGCCTCAGTGCTCTTCTCCCTTCTCTGAACTCTGATTTCCTGAGTTACGTTGACCGTGACACCTCATCGTTTTCCCATCCGTAAAATAGGGGCAGGGGGAATCAGCGATCTCTGCAAATCTCTGGGTCCACTTTAAGTGGTTCTGATTCTACAAGGTGACTCCATGTATTTATCTCCTGGGATCACTATTGCCTGAACTGCTGCAGAGATAGCCAATGTTGACTCAGGACAAATATCTTATCACATTATATGGAAGAGACAGTACAGAGTGATGTGCTATGGTTCTTTAAGCTTTATCATAAAACAACCAAAAAGGGAGATATTTAGTAAATCCTGTCCATGTCTTATTTACACCAGGAAGAACTTCTAAACAGAAGTATTGTGAATTCAAAGCAAAAGATTCACGATATTGGTGAGGTGGGGGGTGAGAGAAACCCTTCTCGTAATCCAAAGTAAAACAAAATGTACTATAATTTGGGTCTGGAGGGTTTTTTTTGTTGTTGTTGTTGTTCTTTTTTCCCTGGGAGCTATCTGCTCTGGCTTGATGCTATTGTTTTTCCCAAGAGAGAATGCAGCTGTTGCTGTATGTCTGGGGGGAAGATATCCATCACCCAGAACGTATCACAAGCTATTAATAATGTATCACTGCAAATCTACCTTGTCTCAATAAACACCCTGTCTCCAAGTACAGATAAAAGGTCCAGCAGGCAGATGTTGGAATTTATTATCCTCACATTTCCCATTTCCTATTTCTCGAAGGATGGTGTCCAGCATCGGAGTTGTCCTGTGGGGAATGCAGGAAGAGGAAACTAACATTTGCTTAGTAACTTATGTGTGCCAGATGATCATATCAACAACCCTGAGAAGTAGTTTTTCTCAACCCCATTATACAGATGAAGAAACTGAGGCTTAGAGAGGAGGAGTAACTTGTGTCGAACACTCAGCTTGTCAGTACCAGAGAGGAGATAAACTTTCTCCCAGATGCCTCTTGATGAAACTCTAATCTATCCTCTGTAACCCAGGGTTTGGACAGCTGCTGTTTTCTCTCTCCCATTCCACCTACTGTAGCTTTGTATACAGTATGTGCTCAGGCAAGCTTTGTCAAATATAATTTTTTTCTTTTTCTTTTTTTTTTTTAAAGATTTATTTATTTATTTGACACACACAGAGAGAGAGATCAGATCACAAGTAGGCAGAGAGGCAGGCAGAGAGAGAGGAGGAAGCAGGCTCCCTGCTGAGCGGGGAGCCCGATGCAGGCCTCGATCCCAGGACCCTGAGATCATGACCTGAGCTGAAGGCAGAGGCTTTAACCCATTGAGCCACCCAGGCACCCGTCAAATTTAATTTTTGAGACAGGAACATGGAATTGAGCAATGAGTGGAAGAGCAATGAGGACTGCTCTCTGAAAAGGGATTCCTACACATGAGCAGGGATTTTTCCCCCTCACTCTTTGTCTTCTTTACAGTGCCTGATTGAGCTGATAGAAATTCAGCCCTTCTCTTTCCGTTGATTACAGAACAGCAAGCTGCACTCATACTTGTCCATTTCCGTCTAGATATGTCTTCCCTGCTTGGGTGAGAAGGGGGTGTTAGATGTGTGTCCTTCAGCTCATACTTTAGCACTTCACAAAAGTGATAGGAAAAATAAACAGATCAATACTTTTAACCCTCTATGACCCAGGCCTTCCCCACCCATCACCATAGGCTTTGCTCCTTTTCAAGAGAGACAAGGGAGTTGTCTGACATTCAGTTGGCCAGGATTCACTGCTGGATAGGGTCACACTGTGCTGAAAAGTCATGAGCATCTCATCTATTAGTGTGCTTTTCCAGAATGAGGGGCCAGACCAGCCCACCTCAACCATGCAGGTGATCTGGTAAGAGGATGCACCATCTACTCCACAAGCCCATCTGTTATAGACCCAAAGAAGAAAGATAAAGACAATCCCATCTCCAATACTCTTTCCTAAGAAGTTCTAAAGTGGGAGCCACAGAGTAATATCTGAGCTAAGAATATCATTGACATTATGTTTCTCCATAATTACTACTATTGTGGGTGGGCCTTCCTACGTCCACAAATCCAGAATGGAAGAGGGGACATAGGCACTGAAATCCCATCCAAATTTCTAGCTACTCTCACTGGATTCTATTCCCTCGAAGGAAGGGGAAGGTGCTAACATTTGCACCAGAGCTGTGTTAGTGATTCAAATGGAGTGTGCTGACAATTTTCATTCTCAAATCAGCCTTTTTCGGTTACATTTATATAGATGCAAAAACTGACGCTTGGAAAGAATTCAGGTAGCTTACCCCACTTATATAGTTGATTAAGGGCAAAGTTGGGATTTGACAATGACTTAAAGACAAAATGCATCTTTTGGAATTGTGCTTCAGCTGCAGCTGTTTAGAAAAAAAGCAGCATATATTCTCAGTCCTCAAGGAAATAAAAAGTGAAACTCAGATTCCCTGGGTATCTATGTGCCCTTGAAGGAAATCACTCATCCATTTCCCTTTAAAGCACCTCCCAGAGATAGCTGGAGTGTTGTGCAAGGGAGTTCTCGTAAAAATAGGCATTGCTCACCAGGCTCCATTTCCACAGCCCCAGGAGGATGAAAAACCCCACGTGGTCATAAGAATACTGAACAATTTTACTGACAAATTAAAGGTTTGGGGAGCAGTGGTAGATACTGGTCAACTACAACTTCAGAGAAAAGTGCACTGAACATTTCAAAGCCTCCACTTCAATTACGGAGGGAGAAGCTGAGGTCTGGGAACTGGTCCCCAGTGGGTGTGAGCCAGAATAAGATAGGCACTCTTGCACTCAGCGGGCATGAGGTCTTTTAGGGAGGGACTGGATAGGAGGAGAGGGAGGGGCGGCAAAGAGCAAGAGTGAGAGAGAGCAGGGGTGGGGTGGTTCTGAGAGATCTGCCAAAGAGATGTCTTGTTCTGTTCATCAAATGGTACAGCCTAAGAATGGGATGTTAGAAAAGAAGTTGGCAAATTGAGGACAAGACTTAGAGAGTACCCGGCCCAAGCTTCTCAGCTTGGCAATGAAGACTGGCACTGGTTGAAAAAATGAGTAAGTAAGAAATATGGATGAAGCATATTCACACAATTTTATTGCACGTTTTATATGTATAATATATAATATATAGTCATCATAGTCTATGCTCTTTCATCCATATTTTATAGAAAAGAGACTATAGTTCAGAAAGTTTAAAGAAGATAATTCATAAATGGCAGAGTAATCACCATCTTTTCCTAAGTCTTTTTTTTTTTTTTTTAAAGATCTTATTTATTTGTTTGAGAGACAGAGATAGCGACAGAGATAGTGAGAGAGAGCATGAGCGGGGAGGAGAAGGAGAAGCAGACTCTCTGCTGGGCAGGGAGCCTGATGTGGGGTTCCATCCCAGGACTCCAGTATCATGACCTGAGCTGAAGGTCATGACCTGAGCCTCTAAATCAACTGAGCCACCCAGACACCCCATCTTTTCCTAAGTCTTATGAATAATTTAGGAGCTGCCAAGATGCACCTTCCTCCACGAACTCTTCCTTATTGCTTCAGATATGGGTCAAGTGCCACCATGGCTGAGTTTCTACCCCATCCTAGTACCTGCCAGTTGTATTCTAAGGGCCATTACAACTCTGTCACTGCCACTAGACCTCAGGCTCCCTAAACCAGGCACCTGCGAGGCTTGTTTATTTTTTCACCCCTACGTCCCAGCACAGTCTATGTTCAGTATGAAAGTCAGGTTTTGAATGAACAATCTTGGATCTTTCTTGCTCTTCAGGAGGACTATGGATGACCCTCATTCTCAGCCAGGGTCCACACTCTGGGTTTTTATGTCTATCCTCTTCCTCTTCATCCTCCTTGCTATTTCCCCATAAAACCCTGTCAGCTCCAAGTCAAGAAGAAGATTACTGAGTGCATGACTTCACCACAAGGCAAAAGTAAGAGAAAACAGTATTATTTATTTTCCATCCCAGTGATGTCTGCAGTTCGAATAAGAGAAATAATTATCATTTATTGAGGTGCAAATGATAACGGCAGGGTTGATAATAATAGCTGATTTCACCCAGAATTTAGTAAGCCCCTCTCTTTTTGCAAGCATTTCTACAGAAATAAAGTTAGTACCTCTTTATGGATTGATTAAAAGGAACTTAGGGAGCTAAGCTGATTGAGAGAGGTTAAGGCAAACAGCTACACCTAATGACCTCTTGAGTTCCATCCCAGGATTAACAGACAGTATGCTGAAGATTTATAAGCAAAACAGCAAGGAAAACATACAGGTCTTTATGTGCAATTCTACCATACAGTGAAGACAGGGACTCTGCCATCTTTGCCTAAGGGTTGTCTCCATAGGGCTTCACAATGTGGCAACTCAGGCATGCGGCCCCCCTCAAAGAAAGACCCTGCTCCTTGTGACTGATGGGCCATGTCTCAACACAATCTCTTTAGATTCACGGTGGAATGGCAATTATTTAAAATTGGCTCAGGTCTGCATACTCCACTGGATTCTTTTTTATCCCACTTTAAGTCTTTCCCTTGGGACAGCTTAAACAGCTCTATCTTTTTAATGACAAACTAACCATCGACAGGACTAGAAATGAAATCAAGCTTTTGTTTAGCAACCAGTCTGTTTATTTATTTTCCAAGTTCATGAGTTTATATGTAGGCTGCTCTTAATGGGCAGTGCATAAAAATGCCTCTTTTTATTTTCTTTTCATTTGCATTGTTGCTGATAATGGCTATTATCAAGCCATTAGAGGCAGAAAAGTACCGTTTTTGCCTTCCAAGATGGGCTGTATTTGTGTATGTGTGTTCTATGCAGATTGGCCAATATGTTAAACTTTCTTTTTTACTTCTTCCTCTGATACAGATGGCTCTGTGTCAGCCACATAATTTTTCTCACTGATGCATGGAATTATATATACATATAATATATAATTAACATATATATTTGTAGGCACATACGTGTGTATGCACACATACACACATACATGCTCACACACGTGTATATACACAAGCACATTCATACATATATACACATACACACACAGAAAATCTGCTTTTTAGATCAGAATGAAAAGTCTGTGCCAGGGATGTGAAATGAGTTCTATTCCACATCGAAATCTGAAGCATTGTTATGTAAATCTATAACACCATGGTCTTGTTTTATACAAAAGGCTTGATGGACAGAGTCCCATACATAGCCCATTTAAGCTTTCATAGTTAAACTAAAATCATTGTCGAGTTGTATTTGAGAGGCACAACCATATGAATAAAAACGAAGGAAAGTTATTCTTTATTCAGATGTTTCCAAATGTCTACTTATTGTAAAAACACAAAATAGTCAAATTTGGGAAGTGATGTTTTAAAAGATTTCATCGATTCTTGGGAGCAGCCTGCATTGAGTATAGCTTATTAGATTCTTTCATTCAAGGGTCAGAAGAGGACATTCAGGCGCCTGGGTGGCTCAGTGGGTTAAAGCCGCTGCCTTCGGCTCAGGTCATGATCCCAGGGTCCTGGGATCGAGGCCCACATCGGGCTCTCTGCTCAGCAGGGAGCCTGCTTCCTCCTCTCTCCTCTCTCTCTGCCTGCCTCTCTGCTTACTTGTAATCTCTCTCTCTGTGTCAAATGAATAAATAAAATCTTTAAAAAAAAAAAGAAAGAAGAGGACATTCATTTTTGTTTTCTTTTTTTTTTTTTAGATTATTTATTTATTTATTTTTTATTTATTTCACAGAGGGAGAGAGAGCACAAGGAGGCAGAGAGGCAGGCAGAGAGAGAGAGGGGGAAGCAGGCTCCCCGCTGAGCAGGGAGCCTGATGCGGGCCTCAATCCCAGGACCCTGAGATCATGACCTGAGCCGAAAGCAGAGGCTTTAACCCACTGAACCACCCAGGCGCCCTCATTTTTGTTTTCATTAGCATTTTAGGTAAGATGGGTAAAATGACATTAACTAGCATTTACTGGATATTATCATGTCCTAGGTCTTTTATAAGTATTATTTCACACTGTCCTTTATGAAGGTCATGCTTTAAAATACACATTACTTCTGTGAAGTATTATCATCATTTTATTTGTTGGTGGAGCTGGGATCAAGAGTAACTATTGCCAACACGGAAAGGTTAGATGGACAAGGACCCCAACACGAAGGAAGGCCCAGCTGTTTGGAAGATTAAAAAAGCTAAGCTCAGTCTTTCAACAGAATGAAGGCCAGGAGAGACAGGATATATTAGAACAGTGGTTTTCGACTGGAACATTTTGCCTTCCCAGCGGACCCTCGGCAATGTCTGGAGACACTTTGGGTTGTCACACTGGAGGTGGGGGTGCTGCTGGCAGACAGTGGGTGGAGGCCGGGAATGCTGTGAAACAACCTATAATGGATAGAAAGCCCTGCGTGACAAAAAAGTATCTGGCCCCAAATGTCAATAGTGCAGAGACAGAGAAACCCTTCATTCTCCACCCAAGACTCCTGATGCTCCTCTGTATTTTATCACTCCTGCCATTTTTATAGATCAGCATTCTAACCAAAATCTTGGAAAGAAATGTTGTGATGCCAGCATGTGTGTTGGGAAGAAGCATATGGTAGAGGGACCAAATGCAAACCCCAACTCTGCTACCTATAACTGGTACACGTTGGGGGAATGATTTACCCTCTTGACGACTGAGTTTCCTCCTGTGCATGTTAGGGAAATACTAGCACAAACCCCATGAGGTTCTTGAAAGGACTAAGTGAGAGGCTGCATGTGAAGAGCTTAGTGAGACACAAGGTACAGAGTAAATTTGTTCAACCACTTCGCTGGTATTTTTATTTTCATTGCTGTTATTAGTGTTTCATCCTTTATTTCCATTTTTCTGGAGAGCACTCAGTTTTTAATACTACCTTCTCTTTTTTAAAAAAGCTTTTATCTCAAGGTTAGGTAGACCTGCTTTCACCCATGTTTGATTACAGACTGCAGCAGAATCAGAATGAGGAGGGGAGGGCCAAGCTGCAGGAGGAAGCTGTGGGCTATTTTTAAAAGAAATGCTCTTCCATGCACAACTCCACAAACGCTTTCAATATGGTGCTGTCGGTATCTTATGGACATACCCAAACCTCCCTGAGTGTCCCCGTCCTCACCACATAGCCAAGCAGCCTCTCTACGCCAGGACTCATGTAACATGGGGGATTGGAGCTTGGCCTTCAGCCCAGAGCTGCTGTTACCCAACTAAGAGAGCATCAGACAGCCCAGGGGAGCTCACTGCAGGTGTCTTGGGTTGCTTAAGATCACTGTCATCGAGCACGAGAAAGACTGGACCAGAGAGATGAAATGGGTGAGTGTGGAAGAAGGGAGACAGAAAGCATGAACTAGGTATTATAGAACTGAGAGGGTTCGTTCAAGAAATTTGCTCTCAGCCACACTGCAAATACGTGGAGCTCCCGAAATCCTTCCTCTCCAGCCTTCTGCTATTCTTCTTCTGACTAAAAGGAGTCTCCTGACTAGAGAAGCTATCAACAGGATCCTGAATCCAGGTACTTACAAGAAAGGCAGATCGGGGCATTCTTGTTATTGATAAAACACTGTAAAGAATGAAATGGAATGTGTTGTTTACTGCCTAGTACAGAAAACAGAGAAATAAGAAATATCCATCAAACTCTCCCACATAGCAAATAAACTTTCTGTTGAAAGATAAGAGGGAATTCCCGTGTTAGATGTCAAATCCTTCTGTTAGTTGTTTTCTGCCTGTGGGTGGTTGGGCATCAAATACTCCTGGGTAGGTGTGGCTTGTACTCTTGTTTGCCAGTTAGGAGATGCCACTCCAACATTTGGGGTCTCGTGAATGCCTGGAAAATTCCTTGGGCAAACTGTCATTTTCTAACTAGTGTACATCTATCCCTGAAAGGAAGAGTTGAGTTATTACAGAATTCTGAAGCATGTTTAAAGGTTATCAATGACATTTATGTAAATAGTACAGTTTACCATGACCATCAGCTCCGCCATCACAGCTGCCACCATCCCAAATCATTATCCTTGCCTTCCTCATTACCAACACCACAGCCACCATCACTACCATCATCAACATTATCACATAATCATAATCCATCACCACCATCATCTTCTTCATCATGATCACTAGTACCACCACCATCAGCAGCAACACCAGCATCACCATCATTCTCTTAATCAACACTACCATCATCATGATCATTGTCATCATGATCACCACCACTACTATCATTATTGCTATGTATCAGAGACTGGGTTTGCATTAAATATTTCATCTAGCACTCAGAGAAGGTGATCTTATTCATTAAGATTCCTTCTTTATAGTTGATGAAACTCAGACTCAAATGGGTAAAACAGTTTATCAGGGATCATACTTAGAAGGACATTTCCCAATACATAGCTCCTTGTTAACATCATGCCCATTCTTCTGAGACTGGTGCAAAGGTTCTGTCCTTCATTAAGCCTCCCCAGATCCTTATTTTTTTTTTAAGATTTTATTTATTTTTTGGAGACAGAGAGAGAGAGAGAGAGAGAGACACCATCAGTGGGGGAGGGGCAGAGGGACAAGCAGACTCCTCGCTGAGCATGGAGCCCAACGACGTGGGGCTCTATCCTAGGACCCCGAGATCATGACCTGAACCAAAGTCAGATGCTTAACTGACTGAACCACCTAGGCACCCCTCCCAAATCCTCACTGTTGGTGTATCTCTTCTGACAACATAGTCTGAGTTGCATTAGGCTTGTTAGTGTTCAGTTAATCAAACATCACATCTAGTCAAGTAATGAAAGGGTGGAGTCTATTATTTCCCAGTACACAGTTAGCACTTAATAGATGGAATGGTTGCAATACTGGTGGCCTTTGAATAAATTTCACAAAGATTCTGAATCTTTTCCTGGATCCAAATTAAAGCACTAAAATATACATTTATCTCTCTAATAATGTAGTAGCTGAAACACTCCCAACTTGAAAAACACAAGATAAGGAAAAACATGTGTTTAACTCCAAGGCTGACCAAGTTAGATTTTTTCTGTTAAAAACAAAAACAAAAACAAAGAATTTTCCACGAGAGATAGAACTCTTGATTTAGCCTTGGTAGGAGCCTTGGGCCCAGGGCTAAGCAACTCTGTCCCACTTCACTATGAACTATCAGTCCCTTGCAAGGTTAGGGCCCTTATCAGGCCATGGTTAGTTCACTTGTTTACCAGACAGTGAGCTGCGTAACAGCAAAGATTTTTATTCACTTTTCTCTGGTTCCCTGTCTTAGCACAAAGCCTACAACACAATGGATACTGGATGAATTTTTGGATGAATGAATGAATTTGTTCTTTATTTATTAATTTTCCCAACTGTGAAATGCAAGGAAGCATGTTAGGTGAGCCCCCGGGAAGAGCTCCAGATCTCACATGATGAAAGGGTATGAGAATCCATTGTTATTAGGTCTGATTCAGAGCAGTCATGGCTGAAGTAGCTTTTGCTCCTATGCAGTTTTGGAGAAGATAAGACAGAAAGACAGAAAGACAGAAAGACAGAAAGACAGAAAGACAGAAAGAAAGAAAGAAAGAAAGAAAGAAAGAAAGAGGCTTAATCAGGCTGGCTGAGCCATTAATTTGGCATTATCTTTATCTTTGCAAGTGAGAGGCGCAACTACTGCTTAGGAAAGAACCCAGAGGATGCTTTATTTTCTTTTTTCCTTTTCTTCAATTCTGCTACTGCAGAGTAAGGTCAACTCAACTAATCCAATCCACACCCCTCCAACCGCATTGCATTGAGAAGAAGGAGAGGTAGGAGAGGGGAAATGGGGGAGGGGGAGGAGGACGGGGAGGAGATGATGATGATGAGCCTCACTAGGCAGTAAACAACACGTTCTGTTTCATTCTTTACAGTGTTTTATCAAAAACAAGTGAGTGTGAGTGCCAGCAAGACAAAGCAGGGTAAGACTGGAGTTGAAGACACCCTTGCCCTCTACCTGAGACACAAAAAAAGTGGAGAACTGGTTTCCATCGGCTTCCAGATAGTAGCTAATTCAGCTGGCCACGCAGGCTACTCCCAGATGGGGGCCTCTCAGATCAGGTCTTCATCGGCTTCTGGGAGGAAAAGCTCAGCCACATGCAGGGGAGAATGAGATTGGTAGAGAAAAGAAATCTGTATCATCTCAAAGGCCTTCGATACACACAAAGCCAAAAAGCCCAGCACACATTTTCTCCATACTCGGTGCTTTGAAAGTACATTTGGGAGCATAGTGGGGTACAATTAAGGCTACATTCTTGGGGAGAATTTCTTAAACGGTTTATGGCCAAAACCAGAGGACTGAACTTTCTCTTGTCTACAAAGAGAGACCAAGATAACTGGCCCTGGAGACTCAGAGACTATGGAGGCAGGCCATTGTCATCTCTTCCCTGACCACTTCAGTGCCTCATGACTGGTCTTCCAACACCCATCCATTCTCACTGCCTTCCAACTTAACCCCCTCGCACCAAGGAGAGACAGTCAAGACTGACTATATTATTCTCCAGCTGAAACACTTTGGGGCCTTTATAGTGCTTTTAGGGTAAATAACAGAAGATCAATAACCTTAGCAGGGTCCTGCATGACCTGGCCACTGGCCATGTCTCCAGTGTGCCATGAAGCTCTTCCTCTTGATCTTTGGGTTCCAGTTACATCAGCTTCTTTTTAGTTTCTCAAGCATTTCCTGGAACCCTATCCCTTCATCTGTTTGCTTTTGACACAAATATCATCTGTCCTTTAGATCTCAAATCTGTCTTCACTCCTCCAGGGACATTTACTCTGAAGAACCAGCCTCGGTCAAGTCTCTTTCTTTCAAACATCCTCAAAGCAGCCTGCACTTTTCCTTCATATCCTTGAAATTCAGATGTATAAGTTATAAGTCTACACATGTTTTTGTATCCCCTACATCTACCACATCGCCGGCAACATGGTAAGTATTCAATAAATATCTGTTAAATAAAAGTTGTGAAATGCTGGAATGTTATCTCAGAGAGAAACAGAAAGAGAGAATCAGGGTCACCAATGAGGCTAGTTGGAGAATTCCCATGTTAGCAGTCCAAATATCTCAACTAAGGGACGAATCGGTGATCTATGTTTCTACACACGTGTGTATATGCACACACCTTTCTGATTCTGCCTTCGCAGGCTAGTACAATACATCCAGAAGCATCACAAAAACATTATTGAATATACAGGAACGAAGTCCTGTCAAAAGACAGGGATTTTAGATTCTGGTTCCAAAGGGACTGGTTGTTTGACCTTGATTTATCATTTCTCTGAGTTGCCTAATTTTCATTTGTAATGATGATACATCCATCTTCCAATGACTTGAGAAGTCCTATTTTGGGCAAAGCTAACCTAGATATCTACTGAAAATAAAAGGCTCCATCTCAACACTAGGGAACCTTCTAGTTTAACAGGAGATAGACAAAGAAATAAATCTTTAAAAAAAAGATTTTATTTATATATTTGAGAGAGAGAGAGCACATGCACAAGTGGGGGGTAGAGGGAGAGGGAGACTCTGCTGAGTAAGGAGTCCGACACGGGGCTTGACATGGGGCTCGATCCCAGGACCCTGAGATCATGACTTGAGCCAAAAGCAGATGCTTCACCGACTGAGCCACCCAGGTGCCCCAATAAATCTTTACAACAACAAGGTAAATGTCATTTTCAAGATTTGGATAAAGAGTTTTGAGAGCAAGAGAAGGAAACAACTTCATGGGGAAGTCAGGGATAGCTCTCCTGGAAGGGCTGCTTTTGAGAATTAAGCTAAAGGATGAACTCACCTACTGCAGGTAGAACAGCAGCAGGCACCAGCACTGGGGCTGGAAAAGACTAAGTAGAAATCCTACTCCACCTCTCACTCACTGAAAGCAGATTTCCACTCAACTCTCTGGGACCACCTTCTTCATCCACAAAATGGAACGTAACAGCCCCTCCTTTGCCATGTCAGGGTGGTACCAAGAGACACGGCACACAAAGTACTTATCAAAAGATCCGATGCACAGTAGGTGCTCAGTAAATGGTAGCTGGAACTAATCGTTTTTCCTATGCTCCATTTCAGTGACGGGCAGGTCAGGGAGCATGCTTTTTAATGCATTCATATTTCTGTTGGGAATGGTTTGCATAACCACACTAAGGGACAAGGTAAGACAGCTGAGCATTGTCTTTTGATGTGTTTTTCCCAAGGCAATCCTCACAGGCTCCCGCAATATCAGTTTCCTTGCAATATCAGGAAATTACAGAATGCCATGGGGGTTTTGCAGGGGAAGCAGCAATGGTGAACCTGGGGGAGATGAAATGCATGCAGATTCCTGCCAGGGTTCACACTAGGGCCTAGGATAGGCAGTGTGGCAGGCCTTGTTCATTACCTCTAATAGCTTGAATGGACCACCCTGATGCCTTGGGGGAAAAGAAGGGCTGAATGACAAGGAGAACATGAAGTGTTTTCAGGGAGAAAGAAAGGAGAGAATTAGGCAGAGATGACGAGAGTGTGAATATCAAGCATCCAAATAAATTTGCAAATTTCTAGGCTCAGATTTCTGATTAACTTCAGGAGGGACACTTGGGCTCTAGATGATTCTGTATTAAGAACAATCAGGTCTCAACCATCTATCAACATCCACTCACCATTCAAGACTCATCCCAGACATCTCCCCTCTAGGACACTTTCTTTGATCCCTCAGGTCAGACCAGCCTGTATTCTTACCCCTGCTGACCCAGTACTTACTCTGTGTCCTTCGTAGCCATCACATTGAGTGAGGAGGACCGGGACCTCCATCTCTGTCACTCGTGGCTTTTCCAAACCTGTCCGCCCAGTGCAATCTCTTTCCCTGCCACTGGATAAATACAGCAAGCATCCAAATCTTGTCAGTCTTAGCCCATGCAAACAGTTCTCAGGTGAATTCAATTCCCCCAGAAGCAATCTCATTTTAGCAAGTATAATATCCAACCCCATGGAATAATCAAACTTTGACTATCTTTTAAAGTTGGGATTTCTTCCCCTTCACCATGTAGGCCCTAGGGCAAACATGAGAGCTGGGGTTTCAGAAAGGGCACAGGTGGCCAGTCTCTTCTTTCTCCTCTTCCCCAGGGCTAGGACCCCTTCTCCCTGATTTGCCCACCAAGGTTCCTGAGCCTGACCAGGATGGGAGGATGGAAATGGGCACAGCACAATTGTTATCTGGTTAGTGGTCCTGTACTGGTATGGCATGCCCGTGATATCCTACTTAAAATGCACTTTATCCAGAAGCATTTTTTGGATTCTTGAAAGACCCACAGCCTCCATCGCTGGGGCTCTCTCACCCACCTTCTCTGTTTTGGATGGTCTCTGACTCATTCCTCAGTCCCTAGGTACCCAGGTTCTCCCATAGGATCCGTTCAAACTTTCAAGGAGTTCCATTTGGAAGCAACCTAAGAAGATCTCACACCAAATCTCTCTCCCTTTGTGCGTGTGTTCACACGTGGGGAACATAGGACAGCTTTTCCAGATGGTGAACAATGCTCCTATAGCACCATGAGGTCAAATTTAGGAACTGAGGCCACTCAATACATGGTTCAATACATCTCAATACATCTTTGCTCCACTAGAGAGTGCGTCTTTATTATTACTGTTGTTGTTATTGTTTTCAAGTCAGGTGTCAGACACCAGGCTGCCATGACACCAAAATTTCAAGAGACAGTATATTAAATTTTCAGGGTAGTCCTTCCAATGCCTGACACTGTCAAGTCTTCCTACTATGGAGACGTGAAGGAAGGAGATGCCCCCATCACCTTCCTTTGAGGCAAGCCATGGAGACTCACAGTGAACCAACATCTCTCTCTAAAACCTGCCTCCTTTCATTTCATATCACTTTTGGTATAATTGAATCATTTAATAACTATCATCCCAATTTTCCAACTCTAAGATGTCTCTTATCTTGAGATCTCAGCTGAAGTTCCTATTTTGACATTCCATTTTACCATAAACATTGATTTGTCAGAAAAGCTCCGTGCCAGTGGGGACTACTTTAAGGGATTGCAGCATATGGATTTGCACGTACACTACTTTCTTCTTTCTCAAACTGAAGAGTACAAGATTTAATTCCTTTCAGTGGTAATCACATTGAAAGATAGAAAAAAAAAAGTCAGGAGAGCGGGGTTCTAAATGAATAAAACTCTGTAAAGAGGTTTGAGAAATACTTCTAGAAATTTGTTAAATATACATTACAAAGTATTCTAATTATTCTGTAATTGGCCAAGGCTATGGTAGTCTAGTGTGTTCCATATAATCAAAGGGAAATAGATATTTGGCTGATGGACCAGACACACTCTTTAATCCTTTTAATAAGCATGCCCTCAGCAACAAAGCAACATAAATTTAAAAGCATCTCAGTAACATTGTATGGAAGGGATTGTAAAAGGAAAAGAAATGTCAATTAAGTACCTAGAATGGGAAAATATCATCGATACCACCTCTATTTAGTTTTTTATCTTAAACATGAGACTTTACACATGAAACACTGCATTTTAACCCATTAGCATATTCCTCAAGCATGAATTGTGGGGGGTTTCAAGGACACGGCATTCATTCTTGGGAGCAGAATCTTAGTTTTCTCTGTTTTTTTGACTAAAGTGGGCACTGTTTTCTCTGTTTCCCCCATGCCTGGAAAAATACACTTAATGAACAGTTGTTAAAGAAATTGATAAATTTACGGGCACATAATTTATAGGCACAAAATCACTCTGAGCACAGAGTGATGCATACACAGAGACCCTGAACGCAAGAATCTCGGGTCTAAAGGAAAAGACAAGCCAGGGTTTAAAAATGATGCAGAGACAAAGTGGACAAAGTTAGAAGGTTTCTTGAAAAGAGCCTGCAGCTTGTCAAGACTTCTCATTTCTTTTGCGGTTGGTTCTCAGGATTCCATCCTGGCCCTCAATCTGGGCTTCAGTGCAGAAAGATTCCTGAGGATAATTCCTATACCTGGCTGACAAGGGACTGAATCATTCCTGCAAGGTCTTGCTTGGGAATGGGGAAGGGATGGTGGGAGAGGGATGATTTGCTCTCCAGCTGTCAGCTCACTGAGAAGGAGGAATACAGACAGTGGAGCAGATGCCCCCAACACCAGGACAGATGAAAATTCATCATCCATACATTCATTCAACAAATGTTCATTGAGCATCTACTGCATGCTAAACTCGGTTCTAGATTCTAGGGATACAGAGTGAACAAAAGCAGACACAGTCCTTGCAATTAGCAGGTTTTGGTCTAGTGGAGAAAAAAGGCACCAAATGAAGAAGTACAAAAATAAATGTAAAGTTGCAACTAAGACACATGCTCTACAATTAATTTGTTAACTATTAAAAGACTGGGTGGCTTTAAATTAGCCAGAGAGGGTAGGCAGTGAAAGGAGATGAATTTCCTGGTCCCAAATCTGAACTATTTCTAGGTCACAATTTAGCAAAACTGATAGTCCCCTGCATGGTCTCCATTTTCTTTATTTTTCTTTCCCTTTTATAAGTTCTTTCCCATTCCCATTCACCAGATCCATCCACTGGTTCTAAGTAAAAAAGCCTTTTTTTTTTTTTTTTTTTTTACCATTTGTGTCAAATGTTGTCATGCTTGTGATCTCATTTCACAGAAATGCCATGAGATAGAGATGAGAAAGCACAAGAGGACTCAGTCCTTCATTTGAAACCTAGCTCTGTCTCTTACCTCCTGTGTGCCTTTGGGGAAATAGCTAAACCTCTCTGGGTCCATTTCCTTACTTAGATTCACTTTTTTTTAAATAACAGAATTTTATTGTGTAAGTCACATAAAAGCAACTTCAAATAGAATCCTGAAAACTAGAAAGGGAATCCACAATCTCCTCTCTCTCATGCCTCTGTTGTTACCCCATACTTCTCTGCTTCCCATCCTCATAGGTGTGGGATGCCCTTGCATATACACCTGGAGTATCATCTCAACATACCTGGCATTTGGAATTCTATGTCTAATGTTTCTGTGTAATTTTCCCAATTAACATCCATGTGACTTTTGAGTCTTTCTAAAATTTGCATTTTTGTATAGGAAAACAATTCCAGAATCTACATGCTGAAAAAGTAAGTTACCTAGGACATGTCCCTAGAAAGCCAAGACAGTGACCTGGTTCTGCCTGCATCCGTGAGGTGCATAGAGGGGGGAAGGCGCTCTAGGAGGTTTCAGTTCTACAGGAAAGACACAGAGACAGACAAGAGGGCACAAACAGGGATTTCAGCTCCAGATGGATCTAGCATTCTTCCCTGATTTTGCCTTTGCTCTCTGAAGTGGTGGGAAGGAGGAAGGGAGGATTTGCCTTTTTAAGGAAGAGGGAGGGAAAAGCAAACAAAAAAGCAAGAGAGACAGATAA
Organism: Ailurus styani; assembly: GCA_002007465.1. Lineage (NCBI taxonomy): Eukaryota > Metazoa > Chordata > Mammalia > Carnivora > Ailuridae > Ailurus > Ailurus styani. Next base: position 1,054,243 of record LNAC01000305.1, on the reverse strand, counting down.
GCCAGTGGGCGGTGGGGGGTGGGGGAGATTTAGGAGACTGACCTCACAGCATGTAAGAAAACGGGGAAGGGGCGCCTGGGTGGCTCAGTAGGTTAAAGCCTCTGCTTTCGGCTCAGGTCATGATCTCAGCGTTCTGGGATCGAGGCCCGCATCTGGCTCTCTGCTCAGCGGGGAGCCGGCTTCCTCCTCTCCCTGTCTCTCTGCCTGCCT